>BMAV01020870.1:97219-109638 GCA_019973955.1 Trichonephila inaurata madagascariensis | reverse complement strand
CCAGTTTCATCCACAGAGGGAGGTGACTGAGCTTTGACGATGTAAAACCATACTTGTATAAATAAATGTTATAATCAATATATATGTATGAAGAATTTAAAGCCTTCTAAAAAAAAAGAGCACCAGTGTACCAATGGGATTTTGTGGAGCATTTGATCAAAAAGGAAGGGAAGGATTTGAAGATAGGAATATATAACAGAGTATCTGATTAATTATTCAATATATTTTTGTAGATTATTCACAATTCATGAAGTATAAAAAGCAGATTGCATTTTTTAAGTATTTTATAAAAGGTTTTTTTTCTTTTGAAAAAAAAAAATCTGCTGTATAAAATAATTTTTGAGCTAAGGAAATATTCGAATTTGGCCTTAATTATATTTTAAATATTGGAAACAAAGGATTTGACATTAATTGACCTTTTATTGATGTAAATTTTATTTTCTCTCCAAAAATATCACATAAGATGTAAAATATGTTCAGTAGTATATATTTTTCTTTAATTATACAAAAAATATGTGACTCAGTAATAATAATGGTGCTTATATATAAAAATATACATCCAGCATATATATATTTGTTTTAAATTTTTAAAAAAAACAACATTATTTTCCAATTGCAAATAAATTGTTGGTTACCGAATATTTACATTCATGTATAAAAAGATGCAATAAAATTAAATATTCCATTACATTGATTTATTATTAGAACTGGTAGCTTTTCAAGTTAAAAAGTCAGTAATTTCAGATTTGAAAATCTTGTCTTTTTTTCTACTACATCCTCCAGACTAATTTATTGCTCCGTTAATGAAATCTTTCTTTCATTTGTGTTCTTAAAGAATTTTAAGTTCTTATTTTGCTCTAGTAATTAAAGAAAATAATTATTTAATTTGTAGTGGTGTGAAGTACAAGTTTTGGAAAGAATATTGCACGTGATTTTTTAAGTTGAAATGTCACACCGACACTAGCAGTTGTATTTATACCAGAGGTGGAGAACCCGCAGCTTCTGCGAGTTTCCTGTGTGGCCATCATAAAAGCTAGCACTTCTATTAATGAACATTTAGTTATATAGATTACAACAGTTTGCAAATCAATGGAATTAAATAAAGAACAGTATGAATGTATGTATGTTTCAATGACTGCTCGTAGGAATAGTCAATTGTACATTTCAAATGTTAGAATGCCACCTAGTCCAGCATGGCAATACTACCACACATTCTCATGTAGAGGAACAATTAAGGCTTCACGTTATGAAGTTTGATGTAAATATATACTTACATAAATAAAAATATCAACAGTGAAATATAGAGAGTTACAACAATATCTATGAATTTATAGAAAAATAATAATCAATGATGAATGTTGATATATACAAGTTTTTACCCTTATGTGAATAGAAAAATATTTTATGTCAAATAATAAAGAAATGATTTAATTTTTTAAATATTTCTATATAATGCACAAAATTGTTAAATCTATACAAAAACTATAATAATTTTATAAAAGTCTCATTTAGTTACATCAACCTACGCAGCCTCCTTTATTACTACTTAATTTATATGCGACCTCTAATGGTAAGAACCCCACCTCTAATTTATACAATTCTGTCAGTTACTTCATAAGTTTAAATTCAGTTTTTCTTCAATTGTTAATTGGAAACTTTAGAGGTGCACACTAGTCAAGGTCTCAAACTTGACTAATTAAAAATTTGTATTTTGATACCATCCAAGATTGTGATGCAAGGTAATGTAGAGCAGGGGTGTCAAACTCGTGGGCCACAAAGAACATTTTTGCGGCCCGCCCAATATATCGACTCACAATATATAATAAAATAATTTCTCCCGAAATAGGAAAAATAGTAGCTGAGAAGAGATGTCGGTGCCATGAGGTAAAAATTAAATTGTTCTTTTATATATGTTTATTATTATGTATTCGAAATAATCCTACATTTCTATGAATATTTTTTTTTTTTTGCAATTAACCTAGAGTTAAACCTTGTTTGTGTAGCCCAAGTTAGCCTCTGAGAGTTTGACACCCTTGATGTAGACTGTTGTACGCTTAACTGACTTCGGTTTTCAATCTTTACCTCATAGCTTAATATGGAGATTGAAGAACTCAGAATGAGAGAGATATATATACATACAGAAGGGAGGAATGAACACCTCCTCTGAGAGATCAGATTCCCCTTAGAGCTTTTGTCTACCCTTTTTTTTTAAATATAACCCTTCTCCTGTACAAGTTATTGTGTGTACATCACTGGAGGAACCATCTTGAGTGTTATCCTGGTCATCTGAATGAGACAATCCATGTGTTTTAAAATTGCAAGGGTGGAGGAAAAGTTTACCAATTAATTTTTTCATTTTTAAAACTAATGCTTTTACTTAATTCATCACTTGAATGCATGTTTCTGAAGTTTTATTCGCAAGAAGTGTTCTTTAATTTATTAACTCGCGTAGATGTAATTATATTTATGATATCGGAAATATATGTATCTGGGAAAGAAATTACCATGGTAAATTTATTCGAAAGAAATATCACGTGTATTCTTAATTCTCTTTCACATGTCTTTCTTAACAAGCTTGTCGTTACCTTATTAAACATAATTCATGGGGGGGGGGGAAGTAGGCGAGTTTTCGTGAGGTCGCGAAATCGTGGACAACATTGTTTCTGTCGAGTCACTGGTTCAAATCCTTATGCAACATAAGACGCGCCGTGTAGAGGTGCTGGTGCACACTAAGTCTGTTGGCGTTAGTAGTTGGTGTAGCGTAGCAGTTTAGTGAGTGGAATGCAAGCTTGGGAGTCTCTCATCCTGTTCACTTGACTGAGTTTCAAAATTACAAGGTCCGCCGTAAGAAGCTAAAGCGGAGCTTCTAAGTGAGATGTAGATTAAAAAATTCAAATAAAATCCGCACAGGATGTATTGAATGAATAATTAATAGACTGTCACTTGAAATATACCGTAAAATCCGGCGTTTAACGCGCACTTATATTTTCAAGCTGCAATTTTTAGTTTTTAGGTATATTCGAGCGTATTGCGCGCACTCCATTTTTTACGAAGAAACCTGAAAATGTACGTGAGCAACGCTTTTATGTTTTTAAGTCATTTGTTCGAAGTATTATCCCAGGCTTTTGAAATAAAAATACTATACCTCTAGAACTACAGGCCCTTTAAGTTCAAGAGGAATATCATTTTTGATAAATAAACAGTATTTAGGATCCATGTAGAAGTCTGATTTTTTCTAATTCCTACTATTAGCTCACAATCTCTCTGTATTTATTTGGTGGAATTTTTAATCGTTAATAAAATACATTTTAAAGCTCTTAATTGAGCTGAAATTTTAAATACATGATTATTTTGGATGACAATACAATAATTTAATTATAGTTAATAAAAATTAATTGATTAAAACTAACTATTTAAAGAATTACAAATATAGCCACGTTGGCATCATTTTTGGTGACTTGTGTCAAAACTTGAAAAGGTTTTTTTCTCACGTTTTAAAGCATTCGGTTGAAATGAAATTTTATATACACGATTGTTTTGGATGACAATACGATACTTTAATGATAATTAATAAAAATGAATTACCACTTAATGTTGTGATTCTGTCATGTGTATATACATATTTATATCAATTGTTACAATTTAATATAAAGTAGCTAAAATAAAATTTCTCTTTATTAATCTAAGTAGGAATTGACTTAAATTTTTTTTATATTACTTGTTTTTTACTTATGACGAAATGCTTAATAATAAATTGTTGTCTAAAAATTATTTCGAATAACCTAGAAAATGAGATATTATGTCAGGTATTTCCTCACCACGTATGACCATAATTCCATAATACAGATTTCTCGCCAATAGATTAACTAAAGCAAATTTTAAAATAAATTATAAATTATGGGTTCGAGTTGTGATTCAAAGAAAATGTGTCACTTGGAATATCAAACTCTACTGTTCGTGTTCACCAGTTTTTAAATTCTCTTAAATTAGTGTGGTATGGAATGACAGAGGTACATATACAACGCTCTTCTCCTTATTTACAATTTGAAATGAGGAAAAATATCTCGAATACTTTATTGCATATCTTTAACAAAAACAATATCTTCATTGAACAAAAACAAATGGAAAATGCTTCTGGAGAGAAATCTGTTAACTCTTTAGAAAAAAAAATATATATATTCTTTTAAAACTTTTTTTTATTTAAAAAAATGATAAATTAAATAATTTATTGATAATTTACAACTTTAAAAATTTTTAATTAAAAATGAAATTGTAAATAAACACGCAATGCTCATAAAACAATAAATTCCAGCATAAGCTGTCTTCAAAGACAGATCATTACGTTTTCTACTCACGACTACTTTAAATCTCATTAGCAACCGCCAGATGGCATTACTTCCGGGACATAATTTTAATTTGCTGTTTTAAAGTGGAAGAGAGTTGTGCCGATTGCGCGCAGCCGCGAGATTGTGGTGTTCTATCGACGCCTAGCAAAGGTCACCCTCGTATCGTTGACCTAAATTTCTCCAAACAGCTGAGAGAAAGCATGGCGGTAAGTTAAAATGATCTTTTTGGTCTTAGAAATTTCCCTTTTGACAGATTTCTGTTTCGGTTCAAATTACAATAGTTTTTTCGTTCTTGCTTTTTTACCGGTTAATAAGAATGGCTTCGGCTATTTTTTGTTTACATCAGGATTTGTTTTGTTCTAAAATCTTAAATTATTTCATAAAATCGAAGGATTGCTAAAATTTTTAACCTGCAGAATATTAATAAACTGTACTTATAATCTATATGAGAAGCAATTTAAAATGAATAAAAAGTTTAGCTATCATTAATATACTTTTAAACATTTTAAATAAATTTTTTTGCCGATTTTTTCCAACCAATGATGAGTTTATTTTATTTTCAGGAAATAAACGTACCTGTAATATTCGTCATTGGTAAGGTGATTTTAGTTTTTTTTTAAGTATATTTTTAATAGTAATGCATGTTAATTGATGGAATATTTTTTTCTTTAAATTTTTGAAAACTCTAATACAAAGATTTAGCAAGTTTTAACATATGCTGCATCTAATATCACGCTTTATTATGCCATTTGAAAAAAATCTTTCTTACATTTGACTGGTATTTTACTTTCTAATAAAATGTTTTTAATTTGACTGAGATAAAATCCCAAAACAGTAAAAGAAACTCTTTCAAAATTTAAAATGAAAAAAAATATATATATAATAGATATGTTGCTGAGTATCTAAGAATACATTAAAATTATTCGATTCCTTTCAGATCTGTAGAATAATGTATATTTAAATTTGAAGGGGGAAACATTATCATTATACAATTTGTTCGTGTTCTTATTATTCAATTGTTTGTTATTGTAATTAATTTTTCATTTTTTAAATTAAATTTCCTATTAACAATCAAAATATCCTTATAAGTATGCTATAAAAATTTCTTCAGGCATTTGAGAAAGAAAAATTGATACCGAATAATAATAAAATAGTCCTAGAGAGAGAGTATGTTACTTCATTATATGTTTTATTTTTCTCAACATTTTGTTATTATAAATCTTTTTGTACCTATAGTTGAAAATATATTATAGATTTTTATAGAATTATGAATAATCAATAGTTTTTTTTCCCTTTGATCTATGCTAAATATTTTTTTATATTCTTATATATGGTAGCATTTTGTTACTTTGGAATCATAATCAATACATACATATCTAAAAGCGTTTTTTATTCCTATGACTATTATAATGAAATATATGCCTGTGTACTGAAGTAAAAAAATATTAATTTATCAAAAATGGAATAAAAAAATTTTACAACCTATCCGCCAGATTTCAGAAAAATTTTTGATAATTTTTCAACTATTTTGAAATGTTTAAAAGTAAATTTAAAGCAATTTTGCTAATTTTTATTCCATTGATATTTATGTTGTGTTGTTTTCACAGTTGTAGGCAACATACACAGTAAAAAGCTTAATCACGAAATAAACCAGTATCATTTTTAATCATTTGATCTGCCAAACCAAAAGTACTCATTAGTAAAGTGACAGTAAAAATATTTCATGAATATTAGCTGTAATTGACTAAATTCATAATGATCACATGATAACGGCAATCACGTGTTTCCCATTGATTAAAAATTGACATACTAGTTGTTCAACTTGTAAAGTGTAGATAACATTTTAAATTTGATGATTGGGTAAGGAGTTCACGTGTTAAAATTCTTCAAACAGTTTTCAAAGTTAAAAAAAACAAAACAAAACAATTAATTTATGAACTGATTGGCTGAAAACACGTGACTGGGTTATCATGTGACTAATGACGTCATATGAATTTAGTCCATTGGTTAAATTACGCCGTAAAATGTCAAAGCAAAGACCGTTTTATAAAAAAAGAATATTAAACGAAACTTTTGCTTCTTGTATGTGAAAAAAGTTACAATTATGTAAAACATTAAAATTGGATAGAAAAGTGCTGTCTGAGTCGATGAAGAGATAATCATTATCATTTATCGAATAATTATTAATAAAATGATTCATTCCTTTTTTAGCAACATGTGTGATAAGTATTTGACTGTTGCAATAATAATATTTCATCATTTCTATTTCTAGTCGGTGTTTTTCCTTTATTTGTTTATTTTTTTCACTTTTTTCTAGTAAAAAAACTGAAAAAGAGCAATTGCAAAATAAAAATTTGTTAGTCATATCTGAAAATAATAAATAGAAAATAATAGGTAAAAATAAAAAATTTCAAACATCGTCGAACATGAAATTTGTTAGGATTGTTATGTAAGGATTCGTTAAAATACCTTTTTTTAAATTGTTACTTATATTTTGATATACTCATTGTTCCATGCTTAATATGTTTTTCTTGACGAAGTATGACTTAATAAAAAATATTTGGAATTACCATTCGCTTAAAATGGCATATATGTACAGTGTACCACAAAAGTGTTCGTACGCTTGCAATTTCCAATAAAATTTAATGTTTTCGACTAATAAAAATTAATGTATTGGAATTGGATTTTTTTTTGTTTATATCTTTATATTGTGATATCTGCAATTTGTTCCTAATGGAATGACAATCAATTTTTTAAAAATAGTAAAGCTGTTTTTTTTTAAATTAATTATCAAAAAGCTACTGAAAAATTACGCCACAAAAGTCTTCGTACATTTAACAAAAATCTCAATATAGCTTTAAATATTGTATTTCTTTCTTAATTTAGTGCTTAGTAAGATATCTTTTAGTGTCCACAACAACTTTTAAACGTCTTAGTATAGATTTTATCAATTTTTTGTAATTTCTGTATCGATTTTCGACCATACTTCTATGATTGTTGTTTTACTTCACATTATGAATTTATATGTCATGTTTTCTTTTTTTTTAAATCAAAATCTCACCAGATATGTTCTACTGGGCTAAATAAAGTGATTTAAGAGGTGTTTCACAATTTGGGGACAGTTATAGAGACACTAGCGGCGTACATTGAGGGTAGTGCGCTTGGCGTCATTATCCTGTTAAAAAATGAAGTCATATCCTACATCCAAATTTTGGGCGAATAATTTAAAATTTCTCTTTAAAATATTTAAATAGAGCTCATGATTCACAATATCAGCAAAAAATACAAAATTATCTAATTCTGAGGCCGATTTACACCCCCACGCAAGAACACTTCCACCTCCATGGTTCATTAATCCAACTAGATTCTTGGGATTAAGCTTCAGAAAATACAAATTTTACAGCAAATTGATTAGGATGACAGAAAATTCAACATTTTTGGGCTCCAATGGGCATATAATAGCTTGTAAATGAAAAAAATGAGGAGTTTAATCCCATGAATTTTTGTGGAACAAGAACTTCTCCAACTCCTTGTTTCAGCATAGAGGTGGAGGTGTAATCAGATAATTTGGTATTTTTTGATGATATTGTGAATCATGATCTCTATTTAAATATTAAAGAGAAATTTTAAATTATCCACCCAAAATTTGGATATGGGGGACGACTTCATTTTTTAAAAGGGTAATGAGTCCAAGCGCACTGCTCTCAATGTACGTCGCTAGAGTCCCTATAATTGTCCCCAAATTGTGAAACACCTCCTCAGTCATTTTATTTAGCCTAGTAGAACATATTTGGTGAGATTTTGATTTTTACAAAAAGAAAACATGACATATAAGCATATAATGTGATGTAAAAACAATAATCATTGAAGTATGGTCGAAAATCGATGCAGAAATTACAAAAAACCGATAAAATCTATACCAAGACGTTTAAAAGTTGTTGTGGACACTAAAAGATATCCTGCTAAGTACTAAATTAAGAAAGAAATACAATATTCAAAGCTATGTTGAGATTTTTGCAAAGTGTACGAAGACTTTTGTGGCGTAATTTTTTAGTAGCTTTTTGATAATTAATTTTTAAAAAAAATAGTTATACTATTTTTAAAAAATTGATTATGTCATTCCATTAAGAATAAGTTGCAGATATCATAAAAAAAATTACAATTCCAATATATTAATTTTTATTAGTCGAAAACATTAAATTTTATTGGAAATTGTAAGTGTACGAACACTTTTGTGGCCCACTGTATATGTTTTAAAAAATTTCAAAAAAAAAAAACTCAAAGTCACCTGATAAAAACAAATTTATATGTATGAACTATTGTCTCGCTTTTTTTAAAAATTTAATTTTTTCCCCTCTATGAAATTATTTACCGTAAAAATTTCCCAAAACCAATTACCCGTGACATAATCTTTGTTTTGTATTATCTAACTCTTTATAAAATAAAAAAAAATTATCTCTTGCAAAGATTTATTAGATATAAATCTGTACGCATTATTCAAACCAAAATTATCGTTTTTATCCAAGAAATGTATTAATCTTTATAATCAAAAGTATCTTTTGTGGCTTTTGTTATCCTATAGATAAAAATGAGTTTAAAAACTATAAATTCAAAATTATTGGTACAATTCACCGGAAAAAAACTTATAAATGAATTCTTTTTATTCTAAATTAAGATTATAACGTTTTCAACTTCAATATAGTTATTTTTTCCAAGATTTTTTAAACAAGGTTAAACAGTTTGCTTATTTTCGAACAGTATTTTTTTTTCCAAAATGGTATAAATTTCGTAATATTTCGACCGTGTAAACGTAATTATAATTTCTCCTCATTATTTCTAATTATCCTTCAGAATGCAGTTAAGAAGGAATTGAAAATTAAAGAACCGAGAAGAGAACTAAATCGCTTGCACTACTTCAAGAATAGATTTTAGCAATGATAGGGCTTAGTGCCAGAAGGAAAACCAGCATTCTTAATTGTGTTCTTTTGTCTACAGCTGTTTGTGCCACTAAACAAGAATTTCAAACAGAGTTTTACTTTCGTATAAAATGCGAGTTAAACATAACACAGTTCTGAATATTTAAATTTATGTATTCTGTAAATGTGTTCCAATGAATATTTAGTTACGTGACAAAGTAATTTAAGTGTTATGAAGTTCATTAATTGCAAACGATTAAATTGTCAAAGAATAATTTTATCATGGGAATGCCCAATTTCTTTCCCACAAGTGTAAAAATTATCGTTCATTGTGCTCATATCTGAGTAATGATTTACGTATCTCCTTTTTTGTAAAAGACAATATTTAAGAACATCCAGATTTTTTTACCCCTTTTTGGCAACAGTTCTAATCTTTACTAATTGTTAATGTAATATTTAATTGTGCAATTGTTACAAAAATAAGTTATTTACTACCCATAAAAGAGACGTTCGTATTTAATTGTAATGAAAATAAATATTCCACAATAATATTGCTAGTTTTTTGTTTTTTTAATCACATGAATTTCGTTACTATGTTACTGCTTTTATTGCGGGAGAGAAATAAAAAAAAAAACAGTACCTTTTTTTCCTTCACTTTTTGATTCATATATATTCCACTACCGAGTAAATGTCTAATGATTAAGAAATCAGTTCCGCTAGTTAAGAAATCATTTCCTCCAATTTTTTTTAGTTTCGAAATAAGTCGCCTGTTTATTTTGTTGGAATTTTTTTTAATGGAAAAGCAAATATAGAACTGAAAAAGAAAGTACCAAAATCCCTAATTGGAATTTATGAACAGCGTTTTCAGTATAGAATATAGTAATTATATTCGTATATAATTATTTTTGCATATTTATTTGTTAACTCTCCTTTGCGACATGAATATGATTGTTGTTTATGGTATAATCTTCAGTAAACTGCGATTTTCGATACTTGCTTAGAATGAGCATAATTCATGCGATGTCAGTCACATGATAATTGTAATCACGTGTTTCCAGCCAGTCAGTTCATACTCTTCGCTGGTGTCAACTTTTCCTTTGTACAGAAACTTTTTTAAAAAGCTTATATTTGTCAACAGTTACAACGCACATAGGTAAAAAAAATGCACATGATTTAAAAATACACGAACAACATCATATATATATATATATATATATATATTATATTATATTATATTATATATAACTTTGAAAATCTTTTTGGAGAATCTTAATATTTGGACATCTTTACCCAATTATCAAATTTGAAATTGAATCTAAATTTCATTAGAACAACAAATAGAAATATAACGGAAGTTTTTAACTGAATTTAGAACACGTGATTGTCATGAATTTTAACTAATTAAATGTTGCTTTTCTAACTATAAGTAAAATGATTGGACTGAGTGACATGGATCGGATTATGTAAAATTTATGTAGCATTAATAAGGTAGATTTGTATTAGCCTTGTGATGTGTAGACAAAGAGAAATCAAAGTTCAAATAATACACATTAAATATAAAAAGTAGTTTTAATAAAAACTTTTACAAACCCTTACACGGGTCAAATTTATCAATTCAGATTGCCTGTTTTCTGATTCGTTTTGCTTCATTTTTGAGCATTATTTCACAAATTAAGATGAATAATAGTGTTCCTTCTTTAGAATTTCATTCATCAATATTAAGCCTCTTACAAAACTCTATTATCTTGTCAATCCTTTCAAAGAAACCTTTTTTTTTGCCCTGCTAAACTTGTAAAATTTGAATGAGTATCATTTTAAAAATACTGTACAATTATTTTCCTCTTTTTTTACATTATTTAAGTTTTTCTTTTTCCTTTCATCTTTTATTTTTGTTTAATTCATCGAGTTCAGTCAAAAATAGTTTAGATAAGTACATAAAATGAATGAAAAAATGCCATTTGCTTGGGAGCATACGTCGGACGAATTGATAGACATATCCTATTTGAAAGAACCTTCACAAATTTGTGTCAGTGTTCCTGCAGACGTTTTTCCACTTCAAATGAAAAAGTCAATGGTACTTATTGCTGCAAGATACAATAACTTAATATTTAGTATTCAAATATTTTTTTTTTAATTTAATTTTGTAAATGATTTTTATAAGACTGTTTTATGAATGTTTTTGTTCTCAGAATATCTTTTTTCAGATTTAATATTTAATTTTATAATATCCTTTTTTTTTCTTTACCTGGATTATTTGTCATTTAAATAGATTTAAAAAATGATTGCTGTGGAATTAATTCTTAGAAGTAAATATTAATGATGAGAGTTATACAAACTCCTCCTATATACAGGGGTTTCTTAAGACTTCTTGAGGCCCTGGGCCCCTACACAAATCTAGGCCCCACCTATGACCCTTAAAAAGTAGATAGTACATAACATACGTTGTCAAATACCCGTACAAACAATAATCCGAAACAAATAACTATGTATGGCTTACAATCGCACAAACCGCGGCTCTACCCACTGCCGCCCTTAGACTGAATGAGTAATAATGGTGTATGGTGGTAGGCCTAAGCCTATGCATGGACAACGGTCATCACATGTAGCCAGTTGACATATCGTCCGAAATACCAAGTTTTTCAGAGAATACAACCGGAAATAACATTTGACCGTTAAATTTATTCTATTTATGATCTTATTAAGACTGAAGCGAGAACGAGACGATGCCCCTATTGTGGCCGATGTCCCGGGCCCAGTTGGCCCATGCCTTAAGACGTCCCTGCCGTACACCAAGAGACTTTTAATTTTAAGCATAAAGATTACACCTCGGCGATTTCGTCTGGTGTTTTTAAAATGTAAATTTATCCCTCAAAATTAGTCTTCAAATGCCATTGATTACAATATTTAAAAAGAAATAAATGTTTGTTCAAAGAACATTCCCTACATTCTCAGACTTTACTTACATGTTTTCTAATATTTCAAAGTTAAATAATTCTTGTGTTTAAAGTATAGATATAAATAATTATTAATCAATACTTTACATATATTTATTTTTAATTTTCTTATATCAATTATAGCTTTCAAAATTGGCGAATTCATTCAAAAGTGCTGATAATATACTCAAGTTACCAGTGGCGCACACAAGAAGGGGGGGGGG
>BMAV01020870.1:13103-97119 GCA_019973955.1 Trichonephila inaurata madagascariensis | reverse complement strand
CCCCAATGATTATAGTCTTATGTATATAGTACGTAAAATTTAATAAATTATTTGTTAATAATTAATGCTAATTATTGATTCAATAATGAGTTTTTTTACCGTTTTTTGTTCCCGAAAATCGACAAAATCAAAAGAATATGTTGGGTGCGTATTGGAGTATCATGCGAGAATGGTAGACTTTCGAGCCTGGATCCCAAACCTCTTGAAAAATTCCTGTGTGCACTATTCCAAGTTACTCTTTCTTTTTTGTGTGTAATTCAATTTCAATTTTCAATAATTTGTGTAATTCAAATGTTTTCATTTGGATCACAGTAGAATATTCTCTTAACATGGGAAATACAGCCGCGTTAGCTAAGCGTTCTTGGTCCCCAACTTGTAATCGGTGTTGTTTCTGCCGAATCGTGGATTCGAGTCCTGGTTCCACGAAAGACCCGCTGTACAATGGAGCTGGTGCATGTTAAATAAGATGTGACTTAAACTCCGCACCTAGGAGTGGTGTGGAAGTTAGGACGGTGGAGGGTCATCTTAAGTTCATCCTCATCTCTTGACTGTGGATTTAAAAGTACGAGTTCTGTCATCAGGAGTGTTCGTGTTGCCTCGAAAAGCTACCTTAATAATCAATTAATAAAAAATAATAATACTGATAAAAATATTGATATTTGAAATATAATGATCGCGACTGTCTCTAGATTTGAAAATAACGGGAAAATCACATTTGAAAATTAATCTCTTTAAAAATAATGTGAGAATTGGACACATTGAAAAATAAGCATGTACGTAATATATTCTCCTGAAGAAATATTTATCGTGATATATATTCTTACTATAATAGACTCGTGTAATATGTAACAATTGTATGCTAGAAATGCAACAAGTGCTTAAAATTTGCTAATATAATTTAATATAATAGGGTAATAGAAGTTTGTTTCATAAGTAATAGAATGTGGGAACCTGTAACCAGATTAACTAATTTACTGGAACTTATTAAAAGGAACAGTTTAGTGCACCTGTAGTTCACAATGTCTCCACACAGCGTGACGTAACATCATTGATGAGTTTTTATAATTTTTTCTCTGCTTTTTGCTGCGAATTTTTATGACGCGATATATGAAAAAACTCGCTTGGTTTCAAATTATTTGGTGGAATACCAAATAATTTGACTTTATTAAATAATTTTTGTAACAAGATGCATAACAATGACAATACAAACACAAATACTTCGTTGCCGGGGAGATAGTTATGATTTTAGTTATATAAATTATGTATAAATATTTTTTTTATTTTACTTTATGATAAAAGAATGGAGGAATACTGTTTTTTCGTGTTGTTCTTTTGTGAAATTACTTCCACTCAGGTATCTCTGGACAGCACATTTATTTACATACAAATACAAAAATAACGATCACGGAAACAGCACACTGCAAGTCTGACCAAAAGCACACAGCGACCAGTCAGCTAGTGAACCCCGTAGAAGGAATGCCTGGGAGTGAAGCGGGAAAACCTCGCGTGGGCGGGTCACACAGTTATCTTTCCGCCAGAAAAAATAGTTCACTCGCTTCACCCCAACATTTCCTGTATCATTTTAATGGATTAACAAATGGTTTCTTTTTTAAAGAATACCTCTATAAAATATCTAACAAGTAGAAATATATATATTTATAATTTAAGAAAAAAATTACTTCATTTACTTAAATTATTCAAATGCTAATAATTTTTTTAATAAGTTTAACGCTGAATAAAACATTTGATTGTCTCTTTCAGGGGGTCCCGGTTCCGGAAAAGGGACTCAATGCGAAAAGATTGTTGAGAAATATGGTTTCACTCACCTATCCACCGGTGACTTGTTGCGAGAAGAGTGCAAATCAGGTTCCCAAAGAGGGGCAAAATTGGTTGACATTATGAAGAAAGGACAGCTTGTACCCAATGTGAGTACGTCAAATTGTTTCACTCTTCAAAAGGCAAATTTAGTGGATATTGAAATAAAAATGTGTTTTATCATTAAATCTTTTATGATGCTGTTCTTTCTTTGATTTGTGACTAGAAATAAAATTTAAAAAAGGATATATCAACTAAAATTGCAACAAATGATGGTACTAGGGTTCAGTGGCGTAACGTACGCCCTCGCAACCCCACAAGGGGGCTGCGAGGGCGTACGTTACTGACGCCTGACTGACGCCAAGTACGTATTTAATCAATTTATAAAATATTAAAGGCAAAACCTGACTTTACAGAGGGGCCCTAATATTCTTCGTTACGCCACTGGCTAGGATTTATAAGGAAAAAATGCAAGAATTTATGAAATACTTATTTTAGTTGTCGAAATTTTAAAACAAGATGTCTCACTAACTTTTGTGACTTAGGCACTAATTGTTTTGTATTATAAGAGCGGCAAGTCGAACGATGTTGTGTCTAATATTTTTCTACTTTGTTTGGCAGATATATCCAGTGGCTTAAATAGATTTAGTGGTGATAAGTTCCTTGTTCTATGCCAGGGATGGCGAACCATTGGCACGCGTGCCATTGATGGCACGCGGCTCAATATTTTGGGCACGCCACCGATCAAAACGGCTTGCATTTTAGTTCAGAAACTATATTATTACAAAGAACCCAAACTTGAAAAAAAAATTCAAAGATTAAAATGTACATGAGAACGACATACAACGATATAGTAAATGAATGATTTATTTCCATAATTGGTTCTTCAATTAGGGAATTTTCAGTCAGATTTTCTCATTCAAAAAATTGTCAGAAACGCTCAAGTTTATTATGTACCCTGAAGTGACATTATTTGATAAGCTGAACTTGCCCTAATTCTATTGGTTGGTAATTGAAGAATTTAAAATGCAACTTAGTGATTTTTAGTCTAGTTTAATATGGATTCAAAAATGTATTGAAACAAGGAAAAAGTTGGAATGGGCTTGATTCATGAAGTCACATGATAAAAACAAACACGTGTTTTCCATTGAATTCAAAACAAACATTAAACTAATTGTACTTGTTCTATCTATAAAACTCGATAAAATTTCATATTTGGGTAAAGATGTTTAAATGTTAGGGGAAAAAAATTTCTTCAAAAAGATCCTTTTAAATTTTAAAAAAAAGTCGTATTTTATGCTTATACTTTTAAATAAAATGCATTTTGCATACATATGTACTTTTTAAGAGAAAGTTTCTGCAAAGAGCAAAACTTGGCAACACAGGAGCGCGTGAACTGATTAGTTGGAAACACATGATTGCTTTTATCGTGTGACTATGACGTCACATGAGTTTTTGAATTGATTGGCTAGAATCACGTGGCTTTCACTATCATGTGACTATGACGTCACATGAATTAACCTCATTGATTGAAAGATTAACAAGCAATATAAATAATACACACTTGTAACGAAATTTTGGAAACATGGAATTCGATTCCAGACACATTTAACTGTTTGAAGAAGCAGGCTCGTGCTATTTTAACTATATTTTCATCGACCTATGCCTAAGAGTCATTATTTTCAGAGATGAATAACATTAAAGACTCGTTTAGAAACCGTTCGGCAGATGACTCCAATTCAGCATGCATTCTGCTAAAAGTAACATCTTACAATCCTAATATAAGTTACCGTAAAATTCGGCATATAACGCGCACTTTTAACACAAAAAATAAGATCGAAGTTTACGGGTGCGCATTATACGCCGGGTATAAAAATGATAGGTTCAAAAGTAAAAAAAAATAAAAAAGATATACATAAAAAAAAAAAAAACTTAGACATCTACAAAGATAGGAATACTGTTTATTTAAAGGAAATGTCATACCTTATGAACTTAAAGGGTTGTTTTCCTAGAAATAAACTATTTTTTCAGAATTCTGGGTAATACTTCGTACAAATAGATTTAAAATATAATAGGACTGCTAACATACATTGCAGGTTACTTTGTAAAAAAAAAAGGGATGCAACTTATACGGCGAATTTTCCTTAAAATTAAAAAAAATGCAGCTTGAAAGTATAGATACGCGTTATACCTCGGATTTTACGCTGTTTGTCATCTATATATGTACTCTGTAACAACAGGCGTCACACTAATGTTACTTAAATTTAATTACACGTATAACTGAAAAATTTACTACAAAACAGTGCAAAACGTATTTTTTCGTAGTAAATAGAGAATTTTGTGAAGTTAGTATTTAGTTTTATTATTTTCCCAATAATCACAAGTCAAAATTATTTGATTATTTGATGGCACGTCTATACTTCATTAAGCATTTCTTTAGAAAAAATTGCACGTTGATCCATAAAGGTTCGCCACCCCTGTTCTATGCTTTTAAAGTTTATGCTTTAGGTTGTACTATAAATTAATATTGGTAAAATGAAACAGAGTTTTAAATAGCGAAACTAACTTGAGAAATAGCTAATATATGTATACAACCCTGAAATTGTGTGCCATCAAATTTTCCTACTTTCGTCAATTTTTACTATGCCAGAGATGGGAAACTTGAGGCCGCATGCGGCCTTTATAAAAGCTAGCACTTCTGTTAATTAATATTTAATGATATAGATTACAACAGTTTAAAAATCAATGGAATTAAATAAAGGACGCCATGAATGTATCTGTGTTTCAATGACTGCTCGTGGGAATAGACAATGGGCTCAATTCATGAAGTCACATGATAAAAACAAACACGTTTTTCCATTGAATTCAAAACAAACATTAAACTAATTGTACTTGTTGTTCTATTTGTAAAACTCAGATCACAAATTTCATATTTGGGTAAAGATGTTTAAATGTTAGGGGGAAAAAAATTCTTCAAAAAGATTTTTTCAAATTAAAAAAAAATTATATTTTATATTTATACTTTTAAATAAAATGCATTTTGTATGCATATGTACTTTTTAAGAGAAAGTTTCTGCAAAGAACAAAACTTGGCAACACCGGAGCGCGTGAACTGATTAGCTGGAAACACTAGATAGCTTTTATCGTGTGACTATGACGTCACATGAATTGAGCCCATTGTACATTTCAAATGTTAGAATGCCGCCAACACTACCACACAGGCTCATGTAGAGGACCAATTAAGGCTTCACGTTATGAAGTTTGATCCTAATATATATATGCTTACATAAATAAAGATACCAACAGTGGAATATACAAGTTACAACGGTATCTATGAATTTAATAATTTTATAAAAAATTATATATAATCAAGAATTAATGTTGTAATAAGTTTTTACCCTCATGGGAATTCAAAAATATTTTATATTTTAACTTTTTGTCAAAGAATAAATAAAAAAAAAATTTTAAATTTGTTTAATAATATTTCTTCATAATGAGCACAAAATTCTACAACTACATGTGTTGCCACTCATGCAACGGTTCCCATGCGCCATTTTTCAACAAGATAATGCTCGGCCTTACACGACAAGGGTGTCACAAGACTGTCTCCGCACTGTTCCTACCCTTCTTTGGCCTGCCCGATCCCCAGATTTGTCTCTAATCGAGCATATCTGGGATCATTTGGGATGGCGAATTGGGCATCCTACAGTTTGAACGGATTAAAGGCAAGGTTACAGCAAATATGGAACGAAATGTCTCAAGACATCATACAAAACTTGTATACCTCAATGCCCGATTGTATCGCATCGTGCATTCGCGCTACAGGGTATTAAATCCTCCGTTCTTTTGCCTTTTTCTCTGAAATAAATTATCCTTTTTCTTTGATTTTCTAAGCATTTACTTTTATCAAAGTAGTCATCAATTATGCAAAATTTCGTTTCATTTTGACGATTCCTTCTTGGAGCGCTAATTTTTTTGTCAATGAGTGTATATGTCATTGAGAATTAGTTTTCTTGGCGACAAATCTTAAAACTTTCATTGACAGTTTGTTCAAACTGTTATTCAAAATTATTCAGTGTTCAAAGCAATCATTTAACGGAATTATTACCTAAAAATTTAAAAATATTAATTAAAAACTGTTTTGTACATGTAGAAGAATTTTTAAAGTAAAATTATACTTTGGATATTCAAATAGACATTCTTGTCCATTGCACCAACAGTGAACTCGAGTTTTTTAACATTTGCACTCGACATGCAGCCCTATACTATCGCATTTTTGCCCAATGTTTCACTACTGCTCGAACATTCTTTTCTTGAAGCTCAGTTTTTTGTTTTCTTCAAATTAAATCCATCCATTGCAAAGAATTAAGTTGAATTTACTTTTATTGGAGAAAAATACTTTCTAACATATTTCCTTTCGAATGCTTTTCTGAAAAAGAGCAAGCCTTTTTTCAAATGTTTTTACTGATATATTGGTTTCGTCTGGCTTCTCTAGATTTGTAAAAAGCTCAATAAAAAAAATCTGCGGGTAGTTTTTGAAGGAATTTCTTTGTTTAAGGTTTTCTTCGAGTGTTGTAGCGATAGTACTTGGAAGAAATTTTTGTTCCCGCCCATCCGGTATAGTGGTTAGTGACGCTGACTGCGGTGCCGTAGGGCCTGGTTTCGAATCACAGAGAGGGCATAGATGTTTGTAAATGCATAGTGCCTTCGCGGCATGGGGGTGCTAAATAAGCCGTCGAACCGCAAGTCCTCTCGTGAGGTTGGTGGAAGGGGAAGAAAGGTGGGAGGCCTCTGACTACCTCCTGGGTGTTCTCCCTCAAAATTGGCGCGGAACCGAGCCACATCGTACTGTCACCTGCATGATGCTCAAAACTGAGACTAACGACAGGCGTAAAAATCCAACAGCCGCGATGAATTTCGTGGGCCTTGAACTGATGTTACTATCGATCAGGGGGCATAAGTAACAACAACAGAAATTTTTGTATTTATTTTGACAACATCGTATCATTGTGACAACTCTTCTCTACGAATTAACTTTTGGGGCGACTACATCGCTGTGTATTTATAACACTACCAAACAATTAAAGTAGTTTTTTTTTAAAAAAAAACCTTTAACGTTTATTGGTTTCACATCGAAACCACACATTTTTAAAAATTCAAATTTAAAATTTTTTTTATCCCAATTAGAGCTGTTTTTGAATTTTTGCTCTTTTTCCTAGCAATAAATGTCAGCATAACGGCTATTTTAACGATTGAGACCTCTTAAATAGAAAAATATGACGTCTGTTTAACTTAAGTAGGTCTAAAAATATTTTAAAAAATAGTTATTTTAAATTATAGCACGCGATCTTACTACGAATCTTTCTAGTTATTAATTACTACTTTCAAACATTTTGATAAGTAAACAGATAAGTAGAAAAATGAAATTAAAATGTATGGTTTCACTGCGAAACCCCAAACCCCAGTAAGAGACGGTATTGCAAGTCTCTTGGCCCCCGTTCTAAAGCGAAAATTCTCTCAGGAACTGACTTTCTGAAGCACTATTTTTTTATTGCATGTTCAGAAAAATATTGATTTACTTTAAAATTATAGTGAGAAATTTTTATATTTAAATATATTCATCCGCACTCTAAAATTCTGCCACTCTTTGCAACTGCACATGCCTAAATGCGACCCTGTGTGTACATAATAGATTCAAATATTCTGTCTTTATAGTTATGGATGAAGAATTTATATGTATTAGCCATTTTTTATTAAGAAATATAAATTATTTTTAGTATGTAATGTAAAATATATGTAATTTTATGTCTAAATTTGTACTGAAAATTTTTCAAGTGCAGAAAATTTTTTAAAAAAATAATAATTAAAACTTTTAAAATTATTTGTTCTTAGTTATTTTCGTTAAAATATAAAAGTTTTATGGTCATAAAAAAATGAGATTTTTTTTCTGAATTATCTGTTGGATTGTTCAGTTTGAGTCAAAAAAATGGACCGTTGCTATTCACTGGTTTCACAGTGAAACCATTGATTTCTCGAAATAGAAAAATGCTAATTTTTTTTTCTTTGTTTATTTGTGATCACCTTCATGTCTAATATACATTTTTGAAATTATTTCATTAATTTTTCAAAGGGAATATGTAGTGAACTTTAATCGGATAAATCTCCTATTCGCTATTTCACCAATTTCTATCAGTATTCCATCTGATTATACAAACTAATGATTATTTTCCTGTCTTCTGTCTTAATCACATGCTTATTAGTCGTTTCGAAATTTGGATGAACTAAGCAAAAGTAATAAAGCTTTCAGCGGTATTTCAGATAAATCAAATTAATACCTGTCTTTTATCACTCGGTTTGATACCTACAACATATCTTATTTTGCATATAAAACTCGACGTGGTGCTTTGATTCTTGTCCTTCAGCTTTGAAAAGCTTTGTTTATTTTTTGACCAGTTTATTAATTTGAATTTAAAATTTTGTAAATTATCTTAATAATTATCTAAAAATTACATAAATAATGTCTATTCAGAGAAAAATAATTGAATTGTAGAATTTTTATAAAAAAAAAGTCTCTTTAATTAAGGCCATTCCTGTATATGTTCTTGATGTTTTTGAATTCGCGAAAGTTCTATAATAGGTTTTTACGTTATTTGTAGCAGTTGTCATGGTGCTAATGGTCTATTACAGTGTTACATTCGTGCGTGGTTTTTGATTTATTTCTTATTTTTATACGTTATTTATAGATTCACGATTTTTTTATTCGTTTAATATTACACTTTTCATGACTTTTACTTTGTGATTAAAAAAAAAAAAAACGGTCTCTCAATATACTTGTATGTCTCGATGACTCAGCTAGACTTAAACAAATCAATAATTTCAAGTGCATATACCATTCACTGATATTTTTTGCGCCTTCAACTACTTCTGCATTAGTACTGGTGACGATTATTAGTTTTCATATTTTCTTTTGCGATAATGATCAATCAAATGATCATAAATCAAAATGAAAACACAGGTGATACATTTCTGAATGAAAAATAAAATGTAACATAGAACTAAAGTTTTTATCCACCAAAAATATGTATACATATATGAAATTTTAAAAATATTTATATTTGCAGTTGTATTTACGTATATGTAATGAATGTGCGTGATTAAAGTAACAGTTATATATATCATATTTATTGCAATTATGCTTTCATGTATCAACTGAAAATTTCTTATTTTTTAAAAAAATTAATCAATTTTCACGCAAACGTAGTAGTGTGTGTTTCCTTGATTCGCAATGCGCCCTTTCTGCTTTTTATTTTTTCTTTCTCTGATTAGTAAGTCCTCTATAATATATTACATAAACCATATCTAGATATTTAATAGCAGTGACTTATTTTATACCCACCATTGCGTTACCAGGAAAAGGCTTCATTTATAGCAGGGGTACTCAACCTTTTTTTCTGCTGGGCTACATACATATGTTTGTTATTTCGCGCGGGCCGCAACATGAGGTTAAATGTAGGAGGGGGTGGGGAAGGAGAAATGCTTTAAGATCAAGATAACATTGGAAATTTAAAATGTGGAAAATTGATCAAAATATTATAACTCCTGTTTAGCTGGAGGTTTTTAATTATTATTTTTTTATATATATATTCTTTATTTTTGTCACTAACACTAAATTAGAAGCATTTAAGAAACACTCCTTCACAATTTCTGCATCAGTAAACGGTTTCATATGATTACGAATAATATAACAAACTTCATAGGATGTCTTTGTTACCGCTGTGATATTACCACTGACAAAACACTGTGTTTTTTTTTGCAAAGATTATTCAAGAAAGCCTATTTATCACCTCTTAAAAGAGATCTTCGAGGAAAACTGTCATTGAAAGAGAGATTTCATTTTATTGGTATTTTTTAAAGTATAGCACTTTCGTGACAAATCAAACAATTACTCATCCGTGTTTGTTTTTCACTACAAAATAGTCAACCTCCCAATCGTCTTGAAACGATATATTTTCTTCGAATACTTTTCGCTTGCAAGATATGAAAAATAGTTAAAAATTAGTTACACCATAAAATTATCACTACTCCACTGTTGTCTGTTACAACTAACTGTAACGGTTCCAATTAGAAAAAGAATATCTATTCGTTACCGTACGACACCGATAGCAAAAAGTAAAATTGATATATCTGATTTCTTGACAAAGAATTTCCAACCAAATTTTTAGTACAATGTTCTTAAATAAGTAAATTTCTCAGAGCAGTGGGCCATAACCGGGCCACTGAAAAGGGCTCGGTGGGCCGCGTGCGGCCCGCAGGTTGAGTATCGTTGATTTATAGCGTCGCATTAATAATGACTTTATGGCTGCAATAGAGATTTCACAGGCAGGTATTGTTTCTCTCGAATTGTGGTTTGAGTTCTGATACCCCTACTGACCCGTCGTGTTGAGGTGTTTATGCGCATAAGATATCTCGAAACTCAAAGTCCTCACGTTAACGTGATATGGAAATTTGGATATTGAGATGCCAGCTCTGGTGTCGTCCGTCACTTGACGCGGTTCAAAATTAAAAGATCTGTCGCCGATAGCCATTGTTGTGTTTTAAAGTACAACATTAATGAGCAAAAAAAATTCGCTGAAGATTTTTAGTTTGTTTTAAAGCCGAATCCACCGAGCCGGCATTTTCGTATTATTAAAAAAAGATATCAAGTATAAGGCGATATATTTTGTTAAAAATTTATAAAAATGTAATTTGTAGCTATTTAAGATTTTATGTCTAGATTGTAAGAATTTAAGAATGTGAAATGACAGAAAAAATAAGTCCGGAAATATATTAATATTTTAACTTTAAGTTCTATGAAAGAGGAATTGTTGGTCAAAATATAACTCAAAACATTACGAAATTTTCGCATAAATCTTATGAATTACATTTGAATACTATCTAAAGAAAATTTATGGAATGATAATTTGAGAAATGAGTTGCATAAAATAGTATTGAGTCATTTCATAGGATGTAAAACTAATGCGTGAATTCCCAATTTTAAGAAATTTGTTTCATTTAAAAATAAGCCAACAGTTTTTTGTAAAAAGCTAGAACTAGTATATCTATTTCTATTTTTTTCTATTTTCTTCCGTTCTCGTTATACTAATCTGCATCATAAACTCCTTAATTCACTCACTTACTATATATACAAAGTACTTATAAATGTAGTGTTGTGTGTAAAAGGTAACTTAAGTTAATGTTAAGTTATATAATTGGAAGAATGTACGTGACACAGAGAGTTTCAAACCACACACCCTTTTTATGTCATCGAAGATCATCATTTATAATACTGCGGATACAAGAACAAGATGAGTGAGAAAAAATCTATAGTTTACTAATGATTGATAAATAAGATGATAGTCCTTAAATTATTTTGTTAGATTAAAAAATAATGTTTAAGAATAGCAATTTAATAGTATCACTGTCAAATTTAAGTTATTGTTGTGAAAATTCTATTAATTGTATTTTTAGATTCCTTGTTAGAGGTACATATATGGCATTCGACATATTAAAGCATTTAAGGCAGTACAGTTTACCTTATCGATTTTTATTACTCAAACATCATTTGGGAAAGAATGTCAGCCTGACATCGCGGACCCCAAGATTCTGAAAATCCCTCTCCCTGACTTCCAACACATGGCTGAGTAATTTAAAGATTCCTCAAATAATTCTAAGACTGTCTCTGCTACTTTTACAGACTTTTTAACACTTCTTTTTTCCTGTAAGAAAACAGTAAACGTCTAATTAAAAATATTACGTTGTTGTAATGGCTATACAGTTGTAAACAATAGGAGAACTGAATTAATATTCTTGTGATCGAAATAGGTGTTCTAGTAGTTTTTTCATCGGGAAAATTTAGTGATCTAGTCTAGAATGCACTGGGGCATAGTTAGTTCTGAGTGGGCCCTGTATCAAGATTCCTTCGGGGCCCCTTTTTAGATATGAGAGCCCTGTTGGTGGGACTATAATTACACATGTGGAGACCCCTGTAGCTTGGGGGCCCCGTGTCATTGATACGGCGGTAGCTACGCCCCTGCTAGAATGTCACATATTTTAATTTTTCCACGAGGACTTTCAGATTCCACAAAAGAAGGAAATTTTAACACTAAATGTCACCCTTTTGCGGACCCCCAAGAAAAAGGCTGGAGACCCTGGGGAGTCCACAGTTTAAGAACCATTGCAGGCGATTTTTTTCCCAAGAGATTTCCGTGACCACGAACTTGGGGCCTGCGTTGCACCTATCTCGAATCGTGAGTTCGAGTCCCAGTGCCGCTAAAGACCCCTTACCCCTTGTAGAGAGACTGATGCATATTAAATCTGTCGAAGCTCAAAGTCTTCCCATTGGTATGATATGGAAGTTTAGATAGTGGGGTGCAGCTCAGGTATCTTCCTCGTCATTTGACCGAAGCTCATAATTACGAGATCCGTTGCAAAAAAAACCTCGTTTCTTTATAGGGCACTGTTAATAAACAATCAATTCAAGCGATTCCCTAGCAGAAATCATCTTATTTTAAGAAGAGACAAAACAATTGATGATAGGTATCACATGAACTATAAAATAATTAGATTCAGCCACGTTGGTGACTGAGTGTTTTATGGACGAACCTCTTAATTTTGAACATTGGTCAAGTGAGGAAGATGACTACTGAGCTGGAACACCCCTCTTCAAATTACCACTCCACACCAGTAGGAAGACTTTCAGCCTCGAGGGATTTAACATGCATCGACTCCCTCTACATGGCGGATCTTCAATGGCTCAGAGCTCGAACTCATAACACATCGAATACAAGTTCGTAACTATAACCAATAGGCTACCGCGACCACATTGGGAACACAATGCCTAAACTTGGTTAAATGTTGTAAAACTATAATCAGGAGAAAAATCTGTAGGAAAGAGAAGCTCCAAAAAAAGAAAGAAACGGTGTATCTGATGCTTACCAGAAGCATAAACTGAGCACCCATCCTAGCATATCCAGAAGATTCGTTTCTGTTACTATCACTGCTAAATAAAAATCTTTAAAAATATTTTTTAAATTAACAATCACCCGAATACAATGAATTTGAAATTATTAGAAATTTGTCTTTTGAAAATAAACAAGCGAAAAACTACTCAAAAGTTTATGAATGGAAAGAATGATATATTTTCCTTAATTTTTGAATGTGGAGAACGATTTCTATCCGTTTATTAAAATTAAAACTCTATTTCTTAGGAAACATCAATAATCAGTTTTGCAATAAAAAGCTTATAAAATCATATATTTTTTTACTCACAATGCTCCTTCCCAAATCATCAATGTAACACGTTAAGCAAACTCAAAAACGTTTTGAAGAGCTAAAATCCATACATCACGCTTCTGTACAGCAGTAGAAATTTTTTTTAAAAATACAAAAGTATATTTCTTCTGAAAATACTGTGTTTTCTACAGCGAGAGAGAATTTCCCGAACAACTCTCATACATTTTTGCTCACAATTATTTCGAAAAGTAATTTTACCTAACCAATGCATAATCTCCCTCTTTTTAGGAAGAAGTTTTGTTGTTGCTGAAAGAAGCCATGCTGAAAAACCTAGCTAATTCGAAAGGTTTCTTAATCGACGGTTATCCCAGGGAAGTAGGACAAGCCGTTGAATTCGAAAAACAGGCAAGCATATATTTTCAACTAATAATATTCTGATGTAGAATAATATCGATTAAAAAAAGAAATTCCTTTAATCTTTTATGCTTACTTAATATTAAAAATTATTTTGTAAATAATCTTTTTAATTGTATTCTGACTTGAACCGAAATATTTTTTTTTTTTCGTAAATTACTTCTCTGAGTTCCCATTGAGAAAGCTGAAAACCAATCCCGGGTAGAAAGAATATAAGCCTCAATTTTAAAAATTAAAAACATTTTCTTTATTAAAAATATTAAATAAAAAAAAGTAAAATTGAGAAAATGAAGTAATGATGAAGATTTATTTTAACTCCCAAACAAAACGTTGTAACCACTTTCACAAAATGTTAAAATAAACTTAATTTTAAATCGGTTAAAAATTCCAGGAGGAATATAGTTAAAACTATTTTACTAAATGTTGATATAAGTAATAAATATTAATATATGTGTAATAATTACTACTTCACAAATAAAACTACTAAATATATACCAAATATTTATATTTTACGTTTAACTAAATCCCTAAAGTTTATTGGAAGTATCTATCTTCTCTGGCACTTTTTTCCCTTGACTAAGTGCTCAAATTGTTTTTATACCACCTGCCCCCTATTAAACCGTTAAAATAAAAGGGAAGAGAAAAGATAAAATCCATTCCCTCACTTAAAATTAAACTTTTTTATATTAGGTGACCAAATGCTCTTTCCTCCTTTTCTTCGATGTTCCTGATGACATCATGAAAGAGCGTCTGATGAACCGCGGGAAAACAAGCGGAAGAGCAGACGATAATGAGGAGACGATCGCCAAAAGGCTCCTTACCTTTCACAACCACACACAGCCCATCCTAGATCATTATGGAGACAAAGTCAAAAAAGTGAGTCATTTTTCATACAATATATGGTATTCTTCATGGCATTATGATAGATGCCTATGAACTGGACTCCCATTGCACCGACTACCTCCCTCATAAGTGCATTTCGACTACTGTATTTCTCACAGTAAAAGGCTTGATTGACCTGAAATACCTATAATTGAATTGTTTTCAGGTATCGAACAGGTACCCTTATGACGAAGAAAAACTTGTCTAAAAGTATATAGGAAGTATACAGGATACCAAAAGGATTGCTACCTTACCGTACATCTTGACAATCAAAAGTTATAGTGTCAACTTCCATTTCATTTTCCATCAACTTTCATTTGTAACATTTTCACAGTATGTTGATATTATCATAACCTCCGTTGCTTTCACCCTTTGTTTATATTTCAACAGGATTGTCATCACCCATATTCTGTAATCAAATCACTGCTGACTTGTTTCATTCTCATCAGTGCCGGTTTAAGCTCATTTCGGGCCCTGGGTGCAGAAGATCTGCGGGCCCCCTTGGCACTGTCGGATCCAAGCGACGACTTTTGGATCCGGTTCAGTCCAACTTATCTGGACCTTTTCGGGCCCCTAGGCACTCTCTCCAAGCACCCAATGGATAAACCTGCTCTGATTCTCGTTAAACATTTCCCAATTAGATCGTCCTATCTCTCACCACTTTAAGGATTGGATGTAATAGTCAGTTAACTATCTCAAGATATTGTCTTTTTAATTCATTTATGGTTATAGTAGCCCAGTAGTTGTGAATATGAACTCGTTGCCGGTGTTGTTTTCATCCCGTAGTGGGTTTAACGGTGCCACTAAATACCCACCGTACAGAAAGGCTAATTCACATTAAATGCATCGAGTCTCAAAGTCTTCATGTTGGAACCGTATGGAAATGGGAAGAGTGGGGTGCCAAGTCAGGTATCGTCCTCGTCACTTGACCGTAAATTAAAATTACAAGGTTTGACACCATTAGCCCTCGTGTTGGCGTAGAAAGTGACATTAATAAACAATCGAATCTTATTCTTCTATTGAATATAGAGAAAAAAAATAGTCCAGCAAGATGAATGCGATTTTTGTGAATTAATGCTACACCTTCAGTGCCGGTTTATCCATCGGGCACTTGAGGCGGGCGCCCAGGGGCCCGGGTCCAGATGGGCCCGGATAAGCTGGACTTAACCAGATTTTCTGGTTATAAATTTCGATCCTCCAGTGCCAAGGGGGCCTGTAGATCTTCTGCACCCATAACTTGAGATGAACTTAAATCGGCACTGTACATCATGTAACAGTTTGCGTCTTTTTTTATTGGTTTAGTGCATGTAGCTTTGGTATATGTTCCACCAAGAAATTATAAGATAACAAAACAGTTAATAGTTTCTTTTGCTATACATATGCATCACATCCACTGATTTTCATCCAATTGAATTTATTCCTTTTTGTATGCATGTGTTTTCCATTCTGAAGAAAGAATGATTGACAGAATTTCAATTCTTTTTTTTAACTTGAATTATTATCCTTCATGAAATCAAGCCAGGTCTCTATAATCTGAAATACGTAGACCATTCAGAAAGTAAGTTTCTCATACTCATAACAGGTACTGTATTGCGAAAAACAAGCTTATATACTTCCTAACATGTCTATCCTATGTGTCAAATTTCAATTCCCGACAGCTCTGACTGATATCGTTATAGCTGCCGAAGATTTCGGCTCTTATTTCTTATCCCAAAGGCTGTCAGGTGAAGCCCTCGATAATTCTTTTAAATCGTTATAGTGCATCATTGAAGAAATTGCGAGAGTTCATTCAGAACAAAGAACTTGAACTTTGTTATGTTGATCCAGGACAATGTTCATCCCACAGCGCAGTGCTCGATGATCGATAGAAGGAATTCCGCTGGATGGTGTTTCACCATCCAGCCAAAGTTCCGATCGTGCACCCACCGACTTCCATCTTTTTCGGCATCTGAAAAATTTCTCTCCAGTCAGCATTTTTCCAATGACCGAGACAAGCAAATGACTGTCTTACGTTAGCACCAATCATTGGAGGTGGATTTCTATGACTCATGGATTCAAAAATTATCCCTCGATATGACAAGCACTGCAACTCTGATTGTTCTTATGCTTTAAAATAACCAAAAGGTTGCTATAGTTAATACAGTAAACCAGCGTTTCTCAAACTGTGGGGCGCGCCATCTATGGAGGCTTGATAATCCTACCAGGGGGCGCAAGCATATCGAAAAATCAAAAATAAGATTTAAAAAAATTATTAATTTACTGAAAGGAATCAAAACAAAATACATTCTGAGATAAAAAAAAAATACACATCTACAATGATATAATATACTTATAAATGTATCAGTACTGCACAATGTATTTGATCCTTAATTCATCAATACTAAGTTAAAAACACGTTCAATACATAATTACTAGTGACTCCATGGGATTGTCATATACTAAATTATACGCAAAATTTATAATATTTATCTTGATAATGTGTGCAGCTTATAATTAAAATCGTATCGTCGCTTTACATCAAGTACATTATTAATGAATTCAATAAATTATCATTGAATGGAGGGGTGCGATTAAAATTAGGATTGAAAATTAGGTCGCACACATTGAAAGTTTGAGAAGCACTACAGTAAATGCTTCTTCTCTGTTATGTTTTGTTTCTGTTTACGGTGTCAAGGGCAACTTACTTTTCTGGATGCCCCTCGTAGTAATATTTAGTTCGTAAAATTTTATTGGAGTCTTTTAATATATTTTAAAATTTGTTTATGTTACGCAAATTTTTTTGAAAAAATATCTAATGATTTTTGTTTGGCTCTTATAATAGTGAGTATTATTGTAACATAAAATTAAGTTATTAGATGACAAATTTATTGTGATAGATGAAACTATGGCTTCCTAGGTGTTTAATAGAAAGCTATAATAAATTTTAAAGAAAATTAAGTGCAATATTTGTAAAAAAACCTCTCAAATAATTAGTGGTTTCATACCGATTATAAGCAATGTAGCTCATCTGTTTTCATTTATGTCGTATAAGTTCTACATCAAAACTAATTATTCTAGTTACAAAATGTTGTCTCTTTTGGAAAAATTGAGAACGAAAGTAATAACCTTCAAAAAAGAGCCTTAATATCAGATACGCTACGAACACTAATTTCTTAAAAAATAATTCTCGCGAATATTAATCGTCTAGTCGGAACATCAATTTTTTTGCCGTTCTGAGAAACATCCGTCTGACAAACGGATACATAGATTTTTTTTGAATTTTATAACCTTAAGGACTATTTTAAATGTACTTATAGCTCATGAAATTGAGTATGGCTCAAATAAGATGTGTGGGGTTAAATCAAGCACAGCAATACATTTTTATCACTAGAATTGTGACTAGTATTTTTATAAAAACTGATTAAAAATTATTCATATATTCATCTAAAAGTAATTAAAAATAAGAATACCAAACACGAAAAAACAAGAGGAATATCCGTCTAATAGACGGTGATAGATAAGAAAAATCATACATATCGTGAGTTGAAAAAAATCGCCCGTGTACCACCACGTGATCCTCTCACAGGGTACAGTCCAACTGAAGATGTCAAGGAAGCCCACCCCAAAAATCACACCACAGCGTTATCTACAGGCATCAAAGCAAATCATCCCCGTCTGAGAGACGGATGTTCTGTCAGAAGGTTAAGGAAAATGGGTTGACCTTGTGGCTGAGTTCCGTATTTCAAGGAACTTGGGAAAATCCGACACATAAATTATCTTCCTGTTACATTTTGATGAATTGTAAATAAACAACTTGTTTATTTTATTTATTTATTTGACGTTTTTGAAAGAACCGCAATTTTGAACATGTTTTTTCCTTTCACTCTGCTTAGAGGAAAAGCTCTTCATTCGAAATGATGAAACATGCAATAGAGAATGAGCCAGGAATAAATTCCTTTCCAACTTTTTTGAAAACATAAGTTTACTGTGAATATTTAAAATATGTGTGCGAAAAGACGATTTTAATACAGCCGACTATATGTGCTAAGATTTATCAGTTTTTTTTTTTTTTTTTTTAATTATTTCAATATTTCTATTTTATTATTTTTTAATCAACGGTGTTTCTATTCTCCTTAAAATTAATTTCCTGATAGAACATTTTAGGCTTATTTTTTAATACACAATGATAAATACAGAAATCAGGATGGAACTCTTGACTTCTTTAGAGAAAGGAAAGATTTATTTTCTATATTTCATATGACATTTATTGAACGCAGATAATAAATATAATCACATTTTTTGATAATTATTATGAATATCTTTTTGCTATGGAAGCTTTCTGGTGGGAATTCAAATCTGGCAACAGTCGTTTCAAATGAAAACGATTTTGCCGATCCTTTGGAGCAGTGATCCGCAACCCCCGGTCCGTGGATCAAATGGTGCCGGGCCGCCTGAAGATCATTAAACTATTGTCATTTTATTTAAAGTGGTGCATTTCTCTCGGATTTGCACAAATTTCCACAGAAATCACTTTATATTCATTTTTGGTGTAGCTATATTTTATTCAGAAGTCACGATTAAATGCAATTAAATTAAAATTGTTAAATGAAAACAATCAAAAATATAAACAATCAACGTGTCCCACCCTCAGCGGGCCGCGGTAAAATTATCAAACGTTGACTGGTCCGCAGCGATAAAAAGGTTGCGGCTCCTTGCTTTAGAGCACTTTTAAAGACGATGAGTATTTACCAAGAATAAGTTTTTTTTACTGTTAAGTCAATTTAGCGCTAATTTGTCAGTGGAATACAAGATTGTGCGTATTAACATTTCCTTCCGATCATGTTGCAAAAATAGGTAGCAACTCTTCGTTCGATAAAGAATTGTTCACATGAGATAAACTTTATCTCTTTCAAGAATATTTAATCAGAGTATTTAGCACTACGTTTCTCAATTTGGAATGATATTTTTATTTTATAATTTGTTAAAACTGAAATAAAACTAAGTTTTCAAAATGGAAAAATAATCAAATACCTATCGTATTAAATTTTGTTTTCGATAAGTCAAACAACTCGAAGTGAGAGCATTTCTATTTGTTTTATGATACTTATTCTCATGTTCGGTATTGAAGTAACGAATTCAACTAAGGTCTTATGGAACATGTCCTTTCGTACAGTGGCGTAACGGAGAACGTTAGCCCCCTCCCCCCCTGCAAAGTCAGGTTTTAGACCACAAGCCGGATCTTACCAAGGATTGCGTACATGACGTTAGTCCAACTTTGGGCCCCCTAGAATCCTGCCCGCCTCCCGATATTACAGGTATTGCGGGGGTGTACGTTACGCCACTGCTTTCATATGTACCTGTGAGTACATACAGAGTAATTTTTCAACTGACACTATTTAGAACCACCCGTAGTTCAATCTAACAACAGCAAAAGGCACCAAACTTTGTATGGAGACTAATGATGAAATGGGAAATCGATCGCAAAATTTCAACAAGTTCGCTATTTCTTTTTAATAAAGATGTTTTTTTAATTATATAATTTATAAGTTTTCATTGTTAGTTAGAAAATTAACTGAATTTTCTATTAAAAACTTGTAATTTTTTTTTAGAAATGGGCTCAATTTATGACGGTCACATGATAAAGACAAACACTTGTTTTTCATTGAATTCAAAACAGACATAGAACTAATTGTACAAATTGTTCTATTTGTAAAACTTAAGTAAAATTTTTCAAATTTTTATTATTGGGTAATGATGTTCAAATGTTATTTAAAAAAACTTGTTTTATGCAAATCTTATTTTTTTTCTTTTAAATAAAATGCATTTTGTATACCTATATGCGAACCTACCGTAGCTGACAAATGTGTACTTCTTAAAAGAAAGTTTCTGTAAAGAGCGAAAGTTGGCAACAACGAAGCGCATGAAGTGATTAGTTAGAAACACGTGGTTGTCATTATCATGTGATTATGACGTCGCATGAGTTTAGCCCATTTTCTTGCTTTCAGATTTTATTTCTTTATTTGCTGCATGGAATAATAACGAAGTAAAAATATTTAATTTTTCAGATACCTGGTTCTGGTACCGTCGATGAAATATTTGCCGAAGTTACCAAAGTAATCGACACTTGCAAATGCTAGTCTTTGAATTCATTTCACTTTCCTTTGCCTTCTTCCCGGATTCAAGAAAGGCGGACAATCAAAACCTTTGCACGAAATTCTTCTCCCTAGATGGCGCTGTATGATGTCTTTCCAAATGGGTTTGATGAGAGTTTAGAAGTGGTATACTTAAATATATGAGCTGTCGGAAATTCAAAGAACAAAGTATTTATATGCTTATAATAGAATGTTTAGTTGAATTTTTAAAGAAAAACGTGTATTTTTTTTTTAAACTAAAAAGTGCTCAATGTAATATTTTTTAATTACTTCTTATATATTTCCTTTAGTCTTAGAAATTGATAGGATTTATTCTTTTTGTTTTTGTTTGGAGTTTTGTTTTAAATTATATTATTCTAAAGGTTTTTTCAATTTTTTTTACCATTCTTTGTTTTTTAAAAATCATTTGCAAGCATTTCAAGGGATAGTTCAGTATGAACTAGTTTTTCCAAACGCATTCAGTAAAAAATGCAGTTTTTCATGACTGAAGAGTTTATTGTTTTTAAATTTTTGAGTAGGAAATATGAAATATTTATTGAAATGGTGCTAAGTCAGCTAGAGTAATTGAAAGATACAGCATTAACTCACAAAGCATATTTTGTTGCATTGTTTCATAACATCTTACATGTGTCAACATGGTTTGTGCAATTGTTCCATTATGTACCTCACTGTTAATAAAATTATTTCTTTTACCGTTGAAATGAATTTGTCTCTGTGAATACTAGTGTTATTTGTATAGCCTTACTTTTCAAAATGATTTCTTCTTACATTGTTTGTTTATTTATATAATTTACTTTTGAAAATTTAAACTCTAAGTGTTTGCGCCACAATACTTCGATTGTCAATGAATATATATATGAGATATTTAAAACTTCTGTTTCTCTGCATTGTAAAAGTTTTAAATAAAAATCTCTGATTTTTTGCCTATTGAAATCTAACAAAAATTGCCGAAATAGCAAGTGATTTCCTTAAACATAAAAATATAAAAATTAGGTAATCATTTTTGTGCAAAACTTTTTTATGATGAATAGTAAATACATTTCAAATAAATATAAATAAAAAAAAGAAGTAGCAGCCTGGCGTTTCATAAATCAGCTGATTCAGTACAACTCAAAACAGTTAAATATTGAAATAAAAACGCTTGTATTCTGGTATCATTCCGGTTAAAACGAACAACTCACCGTAAGAGTGGTATTGTGTTCACCTGTATTCACCAGAGCTTCACTTGGTATTGTGTTCACGTGTATTCACCAGAGCTTCACTCAAAAGTATTATTTCGGGCATCTGTTTTTATAGGGGAGAGGTAATTTACATATTGTTACCTTGATCGGGGTTCAAGGATTTTATGCTATCCAGTCTCAAAGGGAAAAGCAGTTCTTTAGAAGCGATGAAAATTTATTGTTGAAAAACAATCCCTAGAAATAAGGAAACGGCACAAAATTCGCAAAATAAGTTCCGGAAAGCCTTCACACCTTCTTCAGCACTCAGACTCAACTAACACTGTTTAAAAATACAAATACGTAATGATTAAGATCATTTACAAGCCCTCGCTCGATTGTATCAACTAATCGCTAGTCGACTCTCCAACGGTCCAAACACACAATGCTGACTCATCTTCAGCAAGCGGCTCCTATTTATAGTCTGCACGGATCTTTCTCAAAAGTTCCGCTTACGTCATAGATCGTGATATATTAATAGGTTTCTCCAGTAATTTCCAGAAACATCCATAGGGTCGCCAACTCACCAAAAATGAGGCCAACTTGGCTCTATCACCGACATTTCGCCAAGTTTTCATTGAATCGCCATTATGATCTAAGGAACGGCGTTGCTTGCGAATATTTCAATTTTAGCATAAAATAAATACAATAGAAAGTAATATTAACATACATGGAAGTTATTTAAACTATTTTAAGCATTCATTCCGCAAAATTCGTGACAATATCAATATGAGAAAGGAAAAGTTTCTTGTGTATGACAACTGTTCATTTAATTAATAAATCTGATTAAATATTTAAAAGGAAAATAAATGTTTCATAAGCTTGATTCTTTAAGTATAATTTTGTTTGATTTTTTATATTAAACTTTTTAGTCATAATTTTTAAAATTTTTTTATAGGAATAAAGGCATTGGAAAAAACAATAAATTATAAGATTTTCCAATGAGTTTTAAGCTAATGAATTGGAATGAAATTTTCAACAAAATTACAGATATTAAATATGTCATGATTCCTGCAATTATTCAATGTTTACGCTTTTAGTCCATCTTCATCTTATGTCACGGAGTAAGACTCAAACACAGAATCGTAATATTAAATAAGTTCGTTTATGTGTGTGTGTGGTTATAATATTTTCATACAATTTACTCTTATTATTCTTTAAAATTCAGAAATATTTTATTAATGCCACTATTTTAAAATTTAACAGATAAACCTAAGTATTAATTTAGCATAGCAAAATAGGACAGACATTTTTTTTTCTATACAGAAAAAAATGCATCTACTATACTGTTCGAATTAATTGGGACAAACGGGGAAAAAAGGATTTTTTCTAAAACCTTTGCTTTTTATCCCTACGTAACTAAACAAAAATCATGATTTTTTTAAAAAAATTGACAAATTTTTTCTATGATTTTATTTTATAGGTCATCTTATTAGCTTAATAAAAACGCAAGCTTTTTATTTTCCATTCACTAGAATAAAAACTACAAGTGTTTTAGTAGAAGAAGATACCATAACTTTACTCAAGATGTCAAACTTGAAAATGCGTTTTACTCGAAATGTGTTTTTTTTTCTCGAAAAACTTAAGCGGGGACAGTGATTGCTCAAAAAGTTTTGAAAATAATTTGCTGAAATTTTGTGTGAATGTTTTGTTTAACAGTAGAAGTGTTTTGACCTTCAGATTTATCAATCACTGTTTTATTTCAAAATTTACAGTCCTTTATGTGAATATAATCACTGTTTTTTAAGCAATGGACTAAATTCATATGACGTCATAATCACATGATAAATGAAAGACACGTGTTTCTAGCCAATCAATTTATAAATTAATGTGACGTCATAGTCACATAATGAATGCAATCATATGTTTCTAACCAATCGGTTCAAAATTCTTCGTTGTTGCTAACTTTTTCTTTTTGCAGAAACTTTCTTTTAAAATGTTCATACTTGTCAACAATTATAAATAAGCAAAATATACTTGATTTGAATATACACGTATAAAATAAGTTATTGTTTTTTTAAATTTAAAAACCTTTTGATGTAATTTTTTTTTTTATAATACTTGGACATCTTTACTCAATCACGAAACTTGAAATTTTATCTAAATTTTACAAATAGAATAACAAGTACAATTAGTTTGATGTTTGTTTTAAATTCAACGTAGAACGCGTGTTTCCTTTTATCACGTGATTATCATGAATTTAGTCCACTTCATATAGTCACTAAGATAGAATGCTCTAGTTTTTGTAAAAATTAAAATATCTCTTATCCTGAAAATCATTTCAAATATAAATAACAAAGTTACACATTAAAATTTAAAAATTGAGAATTTGTTCAAAAAGTTTTTGTACAGAGCGGGGCCCGTTTATGTAATTTTTTTGTACATTTTCACCAGTTTTTTTTTCCTTTTTAATAATAATAATTTTTTTTCTGTTTTCAATTTTACGATTTTTTCCTTAAAATATACTAAATAAGTAAAAATCTCCATATCGCCATTTTTTCAAAAAAAAGTAGTCGGATGCCTTAAGTAGACAGAAAAATATTTATTTTAGTACGAAGTATCTCCTCCTTTAGCAGAAATGACCTCTTGAACACGTTTTGGCATTAAATCCGCTAGTGTATCTCACATGTTTTTGACTTTATCATTGAGGAATTACACTTGTATAGCAATTTTTATCATCTATTCTGTTGTTGTGCAATTCATGCAGCTAAACCATTCTTGAGAATACGCCATAAGTTCTCAATAGGATTTAGGTTTGGTGAATTGCCAGGCCAAACAAGCATTTGTATTTTATTTACCCGCATAAGAGACTGGACACTGATATCGAATTGTGACAAAGAACCAAGTCCAATTGAAACGTTCCGTCATATGTTATCATGAGTTGAACGATCCTACTACGTAATATTTCTATGTATTTGACAGAATCCATCATGCCTAAGAGGAACTAAATTTCCAGTGCCATTTGTTGTGGGAAAACCCCCCAAAACATCTCTTCAGATGAGTATTTTGCAATCTGTTGTGTATGATGTGGTAACAGTTTTACCTTCACACTTTGTCTTATTGCGCTTGATTTGTATCCCTGAGTCTTTAACAGTCCAAGATCGGTATTTCTTGGCCCATACTAAACATTTTCTTCTTATTTTTTGAGTTAGAAATTGTCGTATACTCGAGCTGGTTCCATTACGACCAACTTCCAGAAGCTTTTGTCGTACAATGGAGGTATTCACTTAAAATCTATACTCTAGCAAATTCTTTCGAAGGTTTGTACTTGTCTTCCTTGGATTTATTTTGCAATTTTTTATTAGAATTTTATCAGTTCTTAGAGTAGTTTTCCATTTGGGCCCGCGTTTTCCTTTTCTTTGTAGAGAGGCTCTTCCGTAATCTTGAAATTCTTGAAACACTTTATTTGTTCACGCCAACTGCCCCGTCGCGCTCTATTCCTCATAGTCATAGAAGTATGTTCGTTTAGAATGCTTCCCCTCTCGGAGTAATATCTATCTTTCAACAAGCAAAAGTAATACATGTTACATGGAACACAAAATTATAACCACCAGCTGCCGCACTGAAATGCCCACAACTAGCTACTGATACACTAAAACCAAACAAATGAGTAAATTATACTCAAAGTCGATCCGTCACACTATCTCAAGTCAGATATAACTGATTTGTGACAGTTCGGGACATCACTGATAATCACATATAAACTCAGACAAGAAAAATATGTCTATTCCAATTAATTCGAACAATATAGTAAATGGAAATGAGTAGTAAAGTGAAATAGCCTGTTTTGTTGTTGCTGCTAGCAGCTGGGATTGTAAAAACAAGATTGCATTTGGTTTTGATCTCATCCACTGGCGTAGCTAGTCCTGAGTGGGCCCGGTATCAAAATTTCTCGGGGGACCTTTTTTTGAAGCTCCTTAATAGTTAGGATATTTTGCTTACACAAGTTGGGGCCCCGTATGGTTGATATGGCTGATACGGCGGTAGCTACGCCCCTGATCTCATCACTATTACACAATGCTACTAATATTTCAGTGAAGCGATTGCATATTAAATTGATTCCATTCATCTGTGGTTTCTACTAACATAATTATATAGATGAAAATACAACAAAGAGAATTTCGCATTATTTTTAATGGAACAGTACGTTTTCGATTAAAATCACTGTTGCCATTTCGTTAACATAAATTGTCAATGTCGGTTTAAGCTAATTTCAAGCTGTGGACTCTGAAGATCTACAGGCACCCCTTGGCACAGACGGATTGAAGGAGGGGCTATTGGATCCGGATAAGTCCATCTTATTTGGGCGCCAGCCCCAAGCGCCCAATGTATAAACCTGCACTGTAAATTGAAACTATTACGAATATTAATGGGAAGAAACTAAGTAGATTAAATAAATCCCGTGCATTTTACAACTTTGCATCTTTATTTTGAAACAAGTAATATAAAAAAAAATTAAGTCTCAATTCCTACTTAGATCAACAAAGAAAATTTTTATTTTAGCTACTTTTTATTAAATAGTTACAATTAATATAAATATGTATATACATAGGACAAAATCACAATATTAAGTGGTAATGAATTTTTATTAATTATCATTAAAGTATCGTATTGTCATCCAAAACAATCGTGTCTATAAAATTTCAGTTCAACTGAATGCTTTAAAACGTGAGAAAAAAACCTTTTCGCGACACAAGTGGCCAAAAGGGTCGCTAAGTCGCCGAAAAGGATGCCAACGTGACTGTATTTGTAATTCTTTAAATAATTAGTTTTAATCAATTAATTTTTATTAATTATAATTAAATTATTGTATTGTCATCCAAAATAATCATGTATATAAAATTTCAGCTTAATTGAGCGCTTTAAAATGTAATTTATTAACGATTGCAAATTTTACCCAGATAAATAAATAAATATATAGGGAGAAATTGTGAGCTAATAGTAGGAATTGTGTGAATAAAATTAAATTGTAAGGCATTTATTATAACACATATAATTAAGTAAATGTCCAAAGACTAGATTGTTATATAGAAATTTCAAAGGATATTAACTGAATCACAAAACAAATACACAGAATGAGTAAGGAAAATTCTTTCCTAAATGGCTCGAGTACCTGGTAGGAACTTTCAATGCTCTACCACATTTGGTAATTTTTTGCTCTCTATCAACTTTTGGTTAAGTTCAGAATATCAAGCTACATGTACACTTTCCAGCAATTCTCATAAACTTACCTCTTCATAAAATATTTACTATTGTTTATTTCTAAGTCGTATGAACACTGAACAGGTCTTATTGTTTCATCCAATTTGGCTCTCATTCGAAGTTCTTGAACGTGCTTATTGCCAACAAGCATTGACGTAGCTAGTCCTGAATGGGCCCAGTATCAAAATTCCTTGGAGGCATTTTTGGGGGTGCCTTCCGATTTTTTACTTACACATGGTGGGGGCCCGTATCATTGATACGACGAGAGCTACACACTTTCCAACAAGGTAATGCGTCCAATAAACCAATGGATCCGTTTCTAGTCTAACTCGAAGAGAAATAATTCACCTTCATTTAAAGCTTTCAAGATTCTGTAACTTAATTTATTTTTTTAAAGTAAATGAAATATTTAATTCTAGATCATTTTAGAAATTCTTTTCTTAATTCTTTGGAAATAATTTCATCTTTTTTCTCGGATCCACGAGATAAAATTTGTTCTGTTATAACAGTACATCACTTTTTGGGACATATTCTTCTTCTTACAATAAATTTTCTTAGACTCACAACAAAAAATATTTTGTGGAGAGTTGTTCAACTAATTCTAAGTGAATCACTTTGTGTGTAGACTATACCTGTGAAAGGGAAAATCTTCGGTGCCTACCTGCAGGAGAAGGGATCGTAACATACCCCTTTCCTTAAATCCCTTCCCAGAGTGGAAAATCTATTAGCTGTTGATAGACTTTCTGACTGATACACAGAGAAAACTATTTTTTAGTCATTGCTGTACTTTATATAAATCCCCAATATTACTGAGCGTCATTTGGAACATTTTCCGTTGACGTCATAGGTAGTTTTAATCTGAGGTGGCGGGTATGACTGCACGAGCACCGTAGTCATTTTTTATATCACTAGTAGTAATTTATTAAGAATTTCTCAGACTCTCTATGGAGTGTTGTGACGTCTCTCGCGTCTTTCTGATTAACATAACTCCTATGTTCTTTGACGGCCACGATTAATGGCAAAACCTTTCCAACCCAATACCAAGAAGAGAAACGGATCGAATATGTAAATGAGATATACTATAAAAGGATAGCGCGGCAAACATAGATATAGCAATAGAATAGATAGCATAACGTAGCAGGCTCAGAGATTGTAGTGTGGAATCATTCTGATCAATAGCGTGACAAAGCTTAGTGTGAAATCTTGCGGACCAAGAATAGGCAGTCAAGAATTAGCTGCATTGCGGATCAAGAATCTTCAAATATAAAGTTATAGATTATATTCTCTAGGTCAAGAGACCAGACTGGAAAAGGTAATATTAGATATAAGTAATTAGATAACAGGATTATTTAGGATAATTGAGATAGAGAATCTAATTGCGTGATCTGACTTAAATACGTGATTTAATTTGGGCTCGACTCTCACTCTAATTAATAAGTGTCAAATTAGAACTTAAGTATTATAAGTTACTCCTAATAAAAGTTGTATTAAGAATTATGTCTCATCATTTTGATAATCCCACACCTCTAGCTTACGCGGAACCGGCAAGACATGGTCATCACAGGATGGCTATGTCTCAGTGTATACACAATTAGTAGTGCTAGGTTGTGCTGCAATCTAGTGTTCAATTTTCAAGTTACCACTTTTGCTTACAAAACTGTTGACATTCGCATGAACATTTCATTTGACCACCAACGTGCTGGTGGTCACAAGCCCCGCGCCACGCACGCGCTAGATAACTGGGATAAAAAGAAATTCCTAACCCGACTTAGCGCTTTTATTCCCATTTTTTGCTGTTAACAACCTGCAGGAGAGGAGGTCAGCCCAAATCTAAGCCTGATTTCCTCCTTTCGAAATCAATGGACCAACCAAATTGATTCTAAGTACTTTGAAAATCAATGCTCCTCTTCCTCTGACTTCAAGTAATGATACTGGGAATGTTTCAATTATTTTTGTGGAAAACCTCTTTTATTTTGGCATCTTCTAATTATTTCTTGAACTTTTCCTTCACCATAAAACTCTATAATTCTTACATCAGATTTAGAAATTAGACATGGATCCAAGGATGAAAATGTTTGTCATGACGATTCACAATCAAATATTAGATAAGTTTATCGTTACTAGGTCCACCCTTTTAGTATAGCGGTTAGTGACGCTGACTGTGATGCCGTAGGGCCTGGGTTCGAATCCCGGAGAAGGCATGGATGTTTGTAAATGTATAGTGTCTTCGCGGCATGGGGGTAATCTAAATAGCCGTCGAGCCGCAAGTTCATTCGTGAGGTTGGTGGGAGGGGAAGAGTGGTAGGAGGCCCTTGACTAACCGCAGAATGTTCTCCTTCAAAATTGGGGTGGAACCGAGCAAAATCGTAGACTGTCACCTACATGGTGCTCAAAGCTAAGGCTAACGATAGGCGTAAAAATCTAGCCTTTCACTGCAATGAATTTCGTGGACCTTAATCTGATGTTATTTTCGATCAGGTGGCATAAGCAACATTGTTACTAGGTTATAACACATAGGGCATAAAAAGATTTAATCTTTCTTTCTTTCAATCTCATTTTTACTCCTAAGATTTTCTTTTTTTGCCTTTTTTAAAGTTTTAGGTCGATTTTAAATGTTTCAAGAATAAATGCTGTTTTCTTCAATAACCTCACAACAATTCTTCTGTTAGCTGTAATTCACTGACTCTTATTTCTTCGAATTCACACTCTTCGTTCTTTCTTCCATTTTGCATTATATACAAACCTAAACATCTATAGACAGCCGTTTATACGTATTATCCTATCATAGCTCGAAGATTCTGATAAAGGTTTAATGAAAGTTCCGACGCGCTACAGATCCCTGTTTATCATGCTGTAAACATTATTTTCAAAAATGTGCTTCTAATGTTTCAAACGACCTAACGAATATAACTTGTTCAAAAAGATTGCATGAGGGTTTTCTCAAGTTTGCACCAAAATTATTAATTTTAAAAGTTTTCATGCGTATATTTCCACCAAAAGTTCAACTTTCTGACACGTCACATTTGGTTTTCGACAGCCATAATGTAAATCGAGCCTGTGGGTAAACGCCAACTCAATTAATACCTCGCTAAGTTGGCAACCCCGATTTCCTATGTGCCGCACGCGCTGAATTGGCAACCAGGTGCTTCGTTTCATATAGTTTCAACAGCCAAGATCATTACCAAATTGCCAAGTTAGAATTTTGGCGCTCAAAATTTTATCATAAATAATCAAAAAGTCGCATAACTATTAAAGGAATTTGCTTATTCTCACTAAAATCTCTGGTTATATCTTCGCTGTTCAATCGTTACTGCCTCCGTGTAATTGAACTTTAAGGGATAATGAAGAAGTGTGTCGGAGGAGCACACGCTCCGTAAACATAAAGTATTATACACACACAGTTTTTTTTTTTTTTTTTTCTAAACGTAAAACGTAAACTAAGAATATTCCGTAAACACGCTTAACTAACAAATCTGTTGCCAGATTCAGAGAATGAATATTAAATACAAGACAAGTATTAAATATTATCCAACAGGAAATGTTGAACATATTAGGAGTGGCAACAGGTGATTTCGTCATATTTGATAGTAGATTACAAGACGCATTTTCAGAGTATAGCGAATATCAAGCAGGGTAAAAATAGGCTGATGAAAACATTCAGCAAACAGACAAATATTTTTGGAAGAGTCTAGTACAATGGCGAATTCGAAAATTAATTGGAAAATTCTAAGTCTAAGTAAACTTTAGTTTGACTTGTTTGGCATCATACGCACAATCGTGAAGTAAACATTGTTTTTTGAGTGAAGCATGGCAAATTTGAATGTACATTGCCGCATGGAATGTTACTATTTTACTTGGTACATTGAATAAAAATTGAGGTTTATAAAATACTTGTTTCAATTATAAATTTGCAAAAATAATTTTTGTATCAATTTTAATTTTTTGTTCAATCATTTAACAAAAATGGCCAATTTTGTTAGAGATGTGACTCCTGAGAATTTAACAGCTCCAATAAAAGAAATAAAAGTAAGCTATTTTTTAAAAATTACATTTAATAAATTTGAAGCATTAGTTCAGTTGCTCTGCTGGGCTAGAATAGGTAACTGCTTGGATTTGACGATGTTTATTTAGATACCAGAATGAATTCGGCTTTGCTTCACACCTATTGCTTCATATACAGAGGTCAAAATAAGTATTCGACATGCGAAGAGTTCTGCATATATTTAATTCATAAATAAAAACTGTATGAAAAAACAAAACAATTTTTATTGATTTTAAGCCAAAAATCATTAAGTATTAAATGCAGCACCTTTTGCGATACATTAAAATGTAATAAATTAACAAAATCACCATTATTACATTCATAGGCAGTTAAACAAGCAAAAAAGTACTAGACAAGACATAAAAATAAATGAAAATAATACAATTAATATAAAACTAATAACTAGTAGCTCTACCTCTCCGATGGATGACTTTTAAATGCTGTGGTCTAGACTTTGGGCAGGTGTTTTTATAACTTTTTTTTAGAGCAGTTGTATAGCAGCCAAAGCGTTGTATTTTGAGCAGAGTGTTTGGGGTCATTCTCTTGGTAAAACTGGTAGTCCTCCTCGATTCCCAGTTTTTCAGTACTTGCCGGTAAATTTTCTTTTAAATCTGTATGTAATACAGAAGGTCCAATATGCCATTAATTACGATAATATTACCCACTCGTGAAGCCTCCATACACCTCTAAACCATTATACCTCCTCCTCCTTGCTTTACTGTGGACACCATATTTCCTTCTTCCAACTCAGCATTGCGTTTTCTGTACACTATAATTTTGCCATCGCAACCAAAAAGATTATATTTGCTCTTGTCTGTAAAAATTACTTTGTGCCAGAATTCTACTGGTTTGTTTGCATATTTTCTAGCAAATTCCAGTCTTTGCACTCGGTTCTTTTTAGATATATATGGCTTCTTGTGAGCAGTTCTAGCCTTAAATCCATTATTATGCAGGTAATTTCTAACAGTTTGGGGCGTAACATCTATGTTCTAATAATCCTTGGTAACTTTTGCCAAATTTGATGCATTGGTTTTGGGTTCCTTTTTAATTTCACATGTACAAGTCATCGCTCCACCGCTTCGGAAAATTTTTTTGGTCGACCATATCTTGGCTTATTATCAACCGATTTCTGCTCTTTATACTTTTTAACTACATGATGTACACTTGTTCTTCACCTATTTACAATAGCAGAAATTGTGATGACATTTTTAATTTCCATTGATAACTCTCCTAGTTTTTTTGGCCCATCTTACTCATTGCTTAAATAAAACCTTCTAAATGCCCTCAGAAATAGTCCAAATGCTTTGAATCACAAAAATTTGCAACCACACTTAACGCTATTTTTTCTTCTCGGTTTAAAAATTTATCAAAGCTTCCTATGTTGAATACTTATTTTGCTTGTCAAACTACCTTTTAAAATTATAATGGGGATTTTTTTGCTTAGGTTTGTTTTTTAAACACAAAAACTTCTACATTAGAAACTGAACTGTTATATGCAACAAATAACTAAACATAGTTTCGTTGTTTTTGCATAGTAAGGTGTTTAAAGTCCATATTCCCAAAAATCATTGCATGTCGAATACTTTTTTTGACAGCTGTAGGTAGTTTGGCAACTGATTCTGGTTCCCAAAAAATTGACTTTACCAAGGGACCACCTATTCTACACTTTAACCACGTTTTAATTTAAAAACTAGGTTGGGGATATTTTAGATGTGTCAAAGGAGTATTTATTTCTTTTAAAAGTACCTACTTTTTATGGTGAATTTGTTATTAAATTACTTTTTTTATTTAATTTTAGGAAAAAGCCAAACTTGTACCTGCTTTTTTAAAGACAAAAGGACTTGTAAAACAACATATTGATTCATTTGATCATTTTGTTAATATTGGTGTAAGTATATTATATCTTCCATTTTGTTGGTATTGTATTTATTCGTAATATCAGTAAAGAAAAAACATGTATTATAACATGTGAATGTTATTAACATTTTTAATTTTTTTATTATTTAGATAAAAAAGATAGTAAAAGCAAATGAGAAGATTGTATCTGATGTCGATCCATCATTTTATGTCAAGTGAGTTCATTTTTATTAAAAATGATCCTATGATCTATAATATACCAGCAACCCTCCTTGCGTATCATTGAAGTTAGGTTCTAAAAATATCTCCTCGTTTGATATTTTTATTGGTAACATTTTTTACACATATAAGGTTATATTTTGTACCATTTTAGCTACAATGAAGTTCTAAATTGTTCTTATTCAGAATTCAATCAAAATATATCAGTGTTGATATAGTGTATAAAATAAATATTGTAGCATCTATATATAATTATAGAAAAATAATTTTTAAGATATATATTTAAACAAAATAAATATAGGTAAAGAACTCTTAAGTTTCTTTATTTTGCTCCTTTAAAAATATATGAATATAGTTTAAAATATCAAGCTTTCTTGTGCACTCAAAACTCCGTAGATTTCAAGTTTTTTCCTTTTAAATATGTGAATTATATTGAAAATGTTTATTTGTTATATGTTTATTGCATTGTAATTATTTATGTGTAGTTGTCATTCATTTATATGCAAAAGTATATTTCTATGTCATTTGCATTAAAAATATTTTAAATTCAGGTTAACTGCTTACTGTTTTGTACAAAAATTTTTAATCACATGTTACAATTGAGTGAGACAAAGCAATAAAAAAAATTTGTAAGAGACATATAAAATTACCTTAATTTTTAAACTGAATTATATTAAAACCCAATTATGTAAGTACCACAATATAAAGAATCATGAAATAATGCTCATTTTTCAAAATCTGTTTTTAAAAACTAGTGTGTAGTATATGTAGTATGATCCAAAAGTTCAGGGACAAGGTGTAGAAAATCTTACCCAGAATAGTTTACAACATTGAGGCCCATTCACCTTCAAAGTCCCCTCGGGCAATGACACTCTTTTGCCAGGGTTTGTATAACTTCTGGAAGAGCAGCTGGGAGCCATTTTTTCCAACCTTCTGTAAGGCCTTCTGCAATGCTGCTTTCACTCAATCTGATGGCACAAAACCACATCCCTGTAAATGTTTTTTCCTTGATGGGAAACGGGGCTCAGTTTCGTGAATAAAGGGATGGAGAAGTACGTTAGTGTGAGTTTTGGCGAGGAACTCTTTTACCAATTGGGATTGATGTGCTGGGGCGTAGTAATGCAGAATATACTAGGTGTCACTCTGCCAGAACTGAGGCTGTTTAGGACGAATTGACTCCCTCGACTGATGTCTTCAAGAAGTGTGTAGCCTCAGAAATTTGTGCATTTGGAGATGGATCTTTCCAAACACATTCAGACACCAACACAACCATTTTCGCATTCCGTGAAGTTGAAGGTCATCCAATGCATTCATTGTCTTCGATGGATTCTTGGCCCTCTTTAAAATGCAGATGCCTGTCATAAACTTTGGATCTCGCCCTGGAAGGTTCACCTTACACCTTAGCATTTCTGAAGTCTCCATTTGTGTTTTATCTGAGCTCTGACAGAATTTAATGTTCAATGATGTTCAAGAAAAGCCATCTTTTTTACGTCACAGAGCAAAGCTAACTAGTTTTTGAAGATAACAGCTGCATGTGTGGTTGGATCACATGACATGGCCAGGTTGGGAGAATCCATTTCAAGTCGTTTAACTTTAGGTACTTGCTTTCATCTTCCGCAACCATAACTTTGTGTGTTGTGCACTTATCATTTTGACAAAAAGGCTAGCTAAACCACAACTAGGTACATTGAGAAATGCTAGAGAACATGTTGGCCACAGTAGCCGAGTGGCCATGGTTGCAGACTTGTGTTCAGTATTGTTCAGTTTTAGGTTTGAGTCCTGGTACATCTGAAGACATTCAGTGTAGAAAGGCTAATGCACGTTAAATTTGTCAAGGTGGAGGTGTAATCCTCAGACTATGGTTTCTTCATTATAGTTCCAAATTACAAGGCCCATCACGAATAGCTCTAGTTTAGCTTCAAAGTGCAATGTTAACGAAACACTCACCAAAAGTCATGTTAACTTTATGGTTAATGTTGAGATATGACATTACAGAAGTTATTATTCTGAACCCAAACATCTCTGTACGAAATCTTATTGCTCTTACACTTTAGACACAGTTAAAGCATTCTTAAACGTAATGGCTTAGCATAAGGCACCAATGAGCTAAAATTATAATTTCAGCTTTAGTGAATCAGTGGCAAATATTATGCTGTGTGGTTTTGGAGAGGCATAATATTCATTGCACAACAAAGTTTTAAAATGGAAAAATCTGATAAATTTCATCCAAGAATGTATAAATCCAAGGGCATTTTCAAAAAAGGTTCTATTCTTCAGTGTAGCTAGCACCCAATCAATAAGATTAAGTGGAACCAGTGCTTTTATTTTGTAAAAAACTATGTATGTAGCAAAAGTTATTTTATAATTAAGTTGTTGATAAAAAGTAGTATTCTTGTACTTATTAATTTACACAGCTTGCTCAAATAGAGCAAATTCTCAATGCATTTTTTCCTCTCCTTTATCTAAGTTCATATATTAATTTTTAAGTAATATAAAAATATAATTTTTAAAAACATACTGATGTGAGATGTAGAAAATTTTCACAGAGCTTTTTAATATTTCCTTGTTAAGATTTTAAAATGAAATAACAATGAAGGTATGAAATGAAGGAAATCAGTAAAATATGAATTTCTTTTAGTTCTGTATAAAAAAGTCTTATAAAAAAGAAGTAATAACATATTGGAATAAACTCTGCCTTATCTTGTATCGTATTTACATGTCATTTTAGAAAAATATAAGTATGCACATTCTGTATTTTTTTAAATGTATTTTTTTAGCATCTGTATTATATTTCCCATTTTTGATCATGTATATTGATGAATTTTTATTTGACATCTTTAGTAGAAAACATAATTTAAAAAATCATTTAGTCCCTTAAGAGAATTTGATACTTGTTTCTTACTTTCAATTTATATTGTAATATTTTTTATTATTTGTTTTAAATTAGTCTTTTGTTTATTAAATTCTGGTTTTATGTTAAAGGTACCTTAGTATTAATGTTGGACGGCCTGTTGTTGAGGATGATTTCCAATATGAATTTGAAAGTACTCCTCATGTGGTAAATACTGTTTCTATAACCTTCTTTTCTATGGATACCTACTGTTTTTAGTTAAACATATGTAACCATACGAATTATTTCTATTTATTCTAATTTGGTGATTAATTCTTTATATATTATTGCATAGCATTCCATAGTTAGCATGTTGATTGCAATAACCAACTAGTCATAGTCATGAACTTGTGACAGGCATTGTTTGTTGAGAGGTATTTGAGTCTGGTAGCACTAAGGACTCAGAGTCCTCATGTTGGCATTGTGTAGAAGTTTTGAGAGTAGGGTTTCAACTTTGATGTCATCCTTGTTACTTGATTGTAGTTCATAATTATGAGGTCTGTCACCAATAGCCCTCGTGTTGTTTCGTTAGCATCAATGTGTTGTTTCGTTAGTAAAGACCATCAATTCAATAAATTAGCACATAAAGAATTATATATATTAGCACATAAAGAAGTATTGTTCAAAATAAATAACCTCTTTCTTATAAATATGAAATTCGTTTTAATAATTCTGTAATAGATTTTTTTAAAAAAGATTTTTTAAATTTTGGTATGTTTGTATTTTATTATCAATTTAATTCCAGCAGAAAATCTAGTATTTTAAGTATATGCCCGATTAAATATATATATGTACCCTTCTTTAATATTAATGATCCATTAAAAGAATTAATGGACCTTTATTTTTTTATATATTTAAATATAAAGTATTCAATATTTGATCAAGTTTTTGAGAGAGTAATTCAACTCTTTTATTCAAAATTTAATTTTTAATTACACTTGGGACTTCTGTCTTGTTATGATAGCATAGTATAGAAATAAGTATGTGTGTAAAATGTTAGTATGTTTGAATGTGGATCAGTTATATGTTATTAAAAGTAAAGTAATAGCTTCTAAAATTTCTAAACTGCTGTTAAAATATGCTTATTTTTTTCACTTTGTTCTGTTTCATCAAAGTAAATATTATGTACTTTAGCTATAGAAATTTATTTATATAAATCATTTTCTTTTTATGTTTTTTGTGTCTTCAAATGTGATTTTTTGTACAAAATATGCAAATATTTTAACTTTTTGATTTTTTAAAAAATAGTTTACTACTAATTACCAGGATATTATAAAATGTTATGTGTTTAAAGATTGTTTCTGTAAATATTGATTTTAAAAATTCAATAAATATTATACAGAATATTAATTTTTAAAAGCTAATTCATATGTTTTCAATAATGATTATATTATGTAGTGTTGCAGTAATCAGCATAAACAGGAATTAAATAATATTTTTTATTTAAGCTTATTATAATTTTTATATTATTTTTGTTAAATAAGAAAATAAACATAATGTTTTAATGGTAAAACTACATATATTGTTGATTTTTTTACCGAAATGGATAGTTTGCTTAATTTTAACACATTTTCTATTCTTGATAGTTTTTGCTTGTATAGATTTTCAATTTGCTAATCATTGGAGAGTATGTGTGAATGAGTTTTTCTTGTCATAAAATAATTTATTATATTTTGCAGTGTCGCCTTCGTGATATGACATACAGTGCTCCTATTTCAGTTAGTGTTGAATATATCAAAAGTCACAATCGGGTTATTAAGAATGATGTTGTCATTGGAAAGTAAGAATGCTTCTTTTTAATAATTCTCTAATTATGTATAAATTTAAAGGATTGTAAACATATTTTTGACCGCGAACTTCTTTCTGTAAGGAAAAAATGGATAGTGTTTAGAATGGTGCATTTATTTCAGAAATTGATTACTGTAATTTTAAGATTTATATCTGTTAAATATTTTCATATATATAATTTAGATAAAGAGCATAGATCCTTCTTAATTAAAAAAAATATTTGGTTACAAAAACTTAAGAATATGTTGTTTTGCTATAGAACATAACTTGAGTTTAAATTGTTTCCTTCTTTTGCTGGAATAGTTATTTATTTGGTTTGATAAATAAATATTATTTGATCAATATGCTTAATTATATTATTAGAAAACAGTGATTTCTCTTCAGCTATATGTATATATATTCATCAGTTTTTTTAACTTCAAATATATTTTTTTTATTAATTGATGTTTATTGTTATATTTAGATATACGTTTTTTGAAGCAATTAATATTATCTTTATTATCTTGTTTAAATTTTGACAATACAACAATTAGTGTATTGTATTAATAGTGTCATATTAATACAACATATTTCTTACATTATTATACAACTTGTAAATAATGTAAGAGAAAATTGTTAAATGAATTAAATATTTTTTACATTATAGAATGCCAATCATGTTGCGCAGCTCTAAATGTAATCTACATGGCAAAACTCCTTATGAATTGGCCCAAAGAAAGGAGTGTCCACTAGATCCTGGAGGCTATTTTGTGGTCAATGGAACAGAAAAAGTTATTCTTATGCAAGAACAACTATCTAAAAATCGAATGATTGTGGATAGAGACAAGAATGGTGGAATTACTTGTCAAGTTACTAGGTAACATAAGCATATAAAACTAGTAATGTAAAAAATATTTTTTTAAGTCAATTTCTACTTAGATCAATGAAAAAATTTTTTATTTTAGTTCCTTTTTATTAAATATTTACTATTAATATAAATACGTATATACATATGACAGAATCACCATATTAAGTGGCAGTTAATTTTTATTAAAGTATCGTATTATCCAAAAACATTGTGTATATAAAATTTCAGTTCAACTGAATGCTTTAAAACACGAGGAAAAAAAATCTTTTAAAGTTTCGACCCAAGTCGCTAAAAATGAAGCCAAACGTGGTTGTATCTGTAATTCTTTAAATTATTAGTTTCAGTCAGTTAATTTTAATTATAATTAAATCATTGTATTGTACCCAAAACAATAGTGTATAGAAAATTTCAGCTCTAATGAGCACTTTAAAATTTTAAAAATAAAAAAAAAACCCTTTCAAGTTTTGACAGTTTTAATCAATTAATTTTTATTAATTATAATTAAATAACTGTATTGTCATGAAAAATAATTGTGTATAAAATTTCATCTCAATTGAGCGCTTTAAAATGTATTTTACTGATTGAAAATTTGAACAAGATAAATATATAAATATAGAGAGAGTGTGAACTAATAGTAGGAATTGAATAAGTAAACCTAAGTTTTTTTTTTGCACTGCAGATGCATTTTCAATATATATATATATGAAATATATTTGCCTGCGAAAAATTTACATTTGGTTGGAAGTGATTAAGTGGTCATGCCGTAAAGATAACGAATCGTGATCACATCATTTATTTTTGCTTGCTTCTCATACAAATATAAAAATAAAAGAGAGGGAATTATTCAAATATCGAGTTTTTATATACAGGGAAAAACGCATTATAAAAAATACAGTCATGTGTTTAGGCGGAGGGAATAATTATTTATAGAAATGACATCATTGTTTAAGGAATATTAATCCCAGTTAGTAAGGGGCATGAAAACAATTAATGATCTTGTATCATCAATCAATTAATCAAAACAATTAATGGAATCACCAACAAGTCTATCAAAAATTCAAGCTCTTAAAGAATTAGTAGTAAATATACCAACTTAATGTTTTTATGTAATGCTTTAGAAAAAGATAAATTGAGATGCATTTTGAATTAGGGTATTATAATTTATGAATTGGATGTTATAAATAAAGGAGATTCGAATTATGAGTAGATATCAATTTAAGTTATTACATATTATATATATATATATATATATGATACAATTCATATAGTAAAAAGAAAGATATTCCACATTATTCATAAATTGTGTAAGAACATAGTTTAATTGTACATTTTGAGAAGATGAGTTGCTTTCCAAAAACTTTTGTATCATTGACTTTTTTTTTTATCAAAAAATGTTATTTTATTATTTTTTAGAAGTTTTACTTTTATGGTTTTATAAATGGTTTATGTAATTCTTGGTGCCCTGATAAACAAATCATAAGATTTCATTGGGTGTCTAGGGTGTATTTTATGTTCAGATCAATGTTTATGCTAAATTTAAGGTCCTAAAAATTAAACTGGCAACTATAACTAAAAAATTTTGTCCTTATCCTTTCGCAAAACAATCATTGATTCTAATTCATGTTAGAGTAAACCAGCTGTGTAAAAAAGGAAAAGAAATAGCATTTTCTTGCACCATGTTATTTCAAAACCACATAAAAAAAATTTGGATGTATGTATTTTTTCAGTGTGTTGCTTTTTATTTTGTAAATATAATAAACCTTCAGTAAAAATATTTTTGTAAATCAAAGCATATATTTAAAAGATTATTAAATTCTTAGATTATGTTTGAAATGGCCTTATTAAGAATGGTAAATATTTTGAATTTTCCAAAACAAAGTATGAATTAAATAATTTTTGATTGTTTATTCTATGTTTTTAGTTCATATCTGAATTATTTGTGCAATGATTGATTAGGGTTGTCATTATTATCCTTTTTAGATTGACTCATTAAGAATTTTGAAATACCATCTCCCAGATGTTACTTCTAATTGATCTAATTAGTTATAAAAATTAATTGTAAGTTGGAACTGTGTTTGCCATTTGGTCCAGCTTGTGGTAAGCATTGTTTCTGTTCAGTTGGGAGTATGCCCTGATACCATGTAAGACTTTTCATTGAGTGACTAATGCACATTAAATCAATTGTGGCTCAAATTCCTCATATTGGTGTAGTATGGAAGTTTGGAATGTGCAATGCCATCTCAGGCATTGCCTTCATCACTTACCTTGATTCAAAATTATAAGTTCTGTTACCTTTAGCCCTCTTACTGCTTAAGTTTAACAATAAATTATCATTCTGAGCTTAAGTTATGGATTTAAGGCTTAATATTGTAGAAAATTATTGAATGGAACACATTAGAGATTGTTACTTTTTAAATTTTATTTGGTCTTTGTCTTGGTATATTTTTATTTATAAGTACTAAGTCAAGTACTATATATTGAACTATATATGATTCTAATAGTTTATCACTGTGTTTTAAAAGTGACATTAGTTGAATTGAACTTCTTTTATTAACTGAATTTTTTTTAACTGATATGAATTTTCCCTCTTTTGTTTTTACATTAAAATTTAAAATTTGTTTTTTTACAGCTCTACTAGTGAGAAAAAGACGAGGACTAATATTATGACTAAAAAGGGAAAATATTATTTGAATCACAATAGTTTTTCTGAAGTAAGATATTAATTTTGGTTTTCATGTTAAAAATATATGAACATGAATGTTATTCCTATGTGTGGCTTTTTTTTAAATTTGTTTGTTGCTTTTAAAATAATTATTAAAAGTATTATTGTGCTTTTGTGAGAAATATGAAATAGGACTACATTATTATATGAATATTCCCTCCCCCTCCCCCCTTTTTTTTTTGCTTAAATAGATTAGTAAAAAAGTTAATTAAATCAATGTTTTTACATGTTTTCCTTTATATTTATGAAGTAAGAAAATAAAAAAAATTTCTATGTGATATATTTATTTGTAGTATAAAGAGAGTAACATAAATGTGCAATGTTATTACTTATGAGGAATTAGGATTTTTGTTTATAGATATGTAATCTTACATTACTTTTCTGATAAATTAATGCTATCTGTTTTTCTAAGTTTTTCAAAGTTACAGCTATTTTTAAAAATAGTAGGGATGTCATAAATCATTTAAAAGACAAAGAAATGTGTTCTGTTTATAGTTATGATTTGGAAAATCTATTTATCTCAATAAATAGATTTTATACATAAGATAGATTATTTTATAGATTTTAACATAATACAGGGGTTTTTCTTTAAGAAAATTATGATAATTATGCTCTAAATAGTGTTATAAACTTATTTAATGATATTAATGGGTCACATTTTCAGTAAATTTTGAAGCATTGGGAGAAACAAATGTTTCTTGACAGTTTCATAGTAAAAAAACATTAAATATGTGTCATAAATAATAAACTAATTATTTCAATTTTTCTCTGCAAATTGAATTTACACTCCAGTTTGGTTCATTCCACAACAGGAAAAAAGATTAAAATAATTCCTGTTTGTTAATAACAATTATATGATTTTCTTTGATTAATTGGTATGCATAAAAATGTGTGTTTTTTGGCTTGGAACATATTGCATTTTACATTAATTTATATTGTAAAAATTGCTTTGTTTTACAAATATTTTCTTCACAAGTAAGATTCTGGAATAATGTTTGTTTAACAAGATTCAACTATAATTATTTTCATTCTTATTATTTAACACTTGTTGTTATTCTCTCATTTTTATTGTAGGATATTCCTATATTCATTGCTTTTAAAGCAATGGGATTTGAGAGTGATCAATATATTGTTCAAATGATTGGTACTGATGAGGTAACATTAAATAAACTTTTTCCATGCATTGAAGAGTGTCGAAAAGTCCCAGTTTACACGCAAACACAAGTAAGTAAAGTGTCAAGTAAAATTGTTTATTTTTTATATATATTCTAATGTACATAAAAATCAAATTATGTTTTTGGATATTATCGAGTGCATTGTCAGTTCGAGTGTCATTCCTAGGCATCTGGACATGATTCAAAATTCAAATTGAAGTTTGCCACCAGTAACTTTTGTGTTGCTTCTTTGTTCGATGTTAATAAATATTTAATCAAATATTTTTTAGATTTTTTTATAACATTAACATTGTTACATTTCTAATTACAAATTATATTAATTCTAACAGATTGGAATGTTTTTTATTCAAGTATTATTAAATATTAGTTTTCCTTTTTGTCTGTTAACAGTAATTGGCATTATAATCAATAATATTGTCAGCAGCATTAATTTATCAATGGAACTTTTTGTACAACTAAGCTCATATTGTATTTTTTTAGAGTTGTTATTTATGCATTTTTCAAAGAACTTTTAAGATAAAATTTTCTATTTTGCGTAAGTTTTTAATTTAATAAATACCTATTTATTTTTCTTGTAGGCTTTGCGATATATTGGAAGCAAACTGAAAATGCGAAAAATGTGGGGTTCATCTCAAAAGAAACCACCAGTTGAGGAGGCAATAGAACTTTTAGCAACTACTATTTTTGCTCACATTCCTGTATGTTTGCTTTTTAAATCAAATAATTATTACTTTTATTTTCTGTACAGTTAATTTTTCAATTCCTACTATTAGCTCACACTCTCTATATATTTATATATTTACCTTGTTCAAATTTTCAATCATTAATAAAATTATTTCTATTCATCCATTCTGGTTCAAATAAATTTTTTTAAATTTGTAGTGGATGACACTTGATGTTGATACAGTTTTTTCAAATATTAATTCATTAATTAAATTTTATTTTTTAATTTTAAATTTATTCTACATTATTTCCATTGTAGTTACAATTAGGTGCAACAGATGGCGCCGGTACATTTTTTCTAACAAAGTAGGAATTGACATTAAAAAAATTTTTTTCTTATATTATTTGTTACAATAGAAACTACTTGATGTAATTTTTCAATCAATTTCATTTGTAATAACCTTTCACTGTTAATATTAAGCTATTTTAACATTTTTAAAAAATATTATTTTAATATGCATTATACATAATTATATATTTTTATTATTTATAGGTGGAAGAATTTAATTTTAAAATGAAAGCTGTATATTTGGCTTGCATAATCAAACGAATGATTAAAGCTGAAAAAGATCCAAAACTGTTGGATGATAGGGATTATTATGGTAATAAGCGGCTTGAGCTAGCTGGTTCATTATTAGCCCTGTTATTTGAAGATGTGTTCAAGCGATTCAATACAGAAGTAAGATAAATTTTTGTGAAATAATTTAAATGGTGATAAAGATATTATAAAATTTTCTTATAAATATCTTGAGCTAAAAAATGATAGTGCTTTTGCTTGAATTTGATCATAGAATGTATTAAAAAGAAATATTGTCTTATTCTGAAATGCAAGGCATAGAAAAAAGAAAGAATTATAAAAATAATTTTTTAAAAATCAAAATATGTAAACAAAGTTATTTAATCAAATTGTCACATTTTTAACTCTTTCAATAAATTTCCATGCATTGAAATTAATTTGGATATTGCAGGAATATAATACATTTGTGCGTGATTGAAATGCAATATTTTTCTTTTATGTTATGTAGTTATCTGTATACTGTCTTGTATTTTTTGAAAAATACTTGTCATATATGTTGTGCAATAAGAAATAAAATTTTAAAAAATCAATTGAACTACATATACAATAGGAAGTGCATTTTTGAATAGTGTGTTCCATTTTTAATGAATTTGGGATTTTTTAAAATATATTGCAATTTTTTGCATTTTATTATATTGAAGTGCCTAATTCAGACTTTTAAATTTTTAGTGGAAATGGACTATAGATAAAATCTTGCCAAAACTGAAGGCTGGGCCATTTGATGCATTGCTGCATATTAAACCAGATCTCATAACAAATGCATTAGTCAATGCAATTTCAACTGTAAGTTTTTAATTTCTATTTTTACTTATTGAAATTTTTCATTTCTGAAGTTAAAAAAAAATAATAATAATTTTTTTTGTAGAAAAGATGAAAGTCTAAATGTTCCTTGTTGCATTTCTGTCTAAACCCTCTTTTTTATTGTAATATAATTTTTGCATTTGGATATATTTTTTTTAAAAAAAAAATGTGTATTACGAGAAAAAGGGGGCTGATGGCTCTGCATGCAAATTCTTCTGAAATACAAGGATATTTACAACATCCTGGTTAATAACCTGTGGGATATAATTTAAAAAATTGATTAAATTCCTGAATTTTTAAAAAAAATATTGTTGCATAGAATCATGTGATCTGCTATAATTAACATTAAACGGAATTAATCTTATATATCCACATTTGACATGGTTTAGTGCTTCTAAAACTAGGGGTCTCATGACTTGCAGCTGGGGGCACCAAAAATTTTAGGAATTTTGATATATCTTTTGCATAAAATAATTTGTTTGCCATTATTAATAATAATAATTTAATTGTTTATTTAAATTCTCTTATTGGAAAAAAACTTTCTACAACTTTTGTGTGAGACTACATTTTTATCTTTAACAATCATAAAATTAAAGTACCGATCAAATCTGAAGAATAATGAGGAAGTACTTCATCCAGCAGTGTTGACTACTAATCCAAGATTTAATAACTTAATCAAAAATAATCAGGCACGTCCTTCCTGTTGATACTTAAATCTTACTTATGTCATTGTGTTAATAAAAGGTGGTGATCTCAGAAGTAAACTTAAAATGACTACACTTAATAAACAAATTGTAGTTTATCTATAATTTACCATGTAATTACATTATATAGTGCTTTTTTATTTTGTGACTTGTAAAATAGTGGCAGTTTATTTAATTCATTTATTGCACGAATTTCTTATCAATAGCTACTGGCACATTTAATTTTAGTCATTTGAATGAGACAAATGCACCCTATCATAAATTTCTACAATTTTTTTGAAAACAGGAGTGTGATTGCTTGTCAAAATTTTCATCAAAGCCTGTAAGTTAATGTCAGCTAGCTTGTATACATAATTACTCTTGTTGATATTGATGCAAGAAAAACTGTTAACAAATATATATTAATGCAAATGTAGCAGACATTTTCTGTCTGTTTAGTTTTCTGACTGTCTTGTCTGGTTTTAAAGAATTCTTTGGTGGGCCCCTATTTTCCCACCCTTGGATTAGAGAGGGGTAAATCACATTTGGAAAGAATAAAATATCAGTTCAGATCTTATAGTTATTTAATCATAATTCTATATTACAGGTTAATAACCTACTGAATGAAGCCCAGTGGCTGAGTGGTAGTGTATCGTGCCATAGGTCCGTGCTGGGCAAGATTGACTCAGCCTTTCATCCCTTCAATGAATTGTAAATGAGTACCAAGCTTGCTTGGAAACTGGACATTGGGGGATTTGTGTCAGATTGACCACCTGACCAAAACATAAGCTCATGCACCTCAGTGCCCAAGGTCATGAAAACTGAGATGGGCACAATAGGCTTTGGTTCACTATGGGCTGTTGTACCATTGAGTTTAGTTTAGCCTAGTGATACTCAACCTGTGGGCCGCATGTGGCCTGTCGGACTTTTCTGAGTGGCCCAGTCATGGCCCATTGCATTAAGAAATTCAGTTATTTAAAAACAATACACTAAAAATTTAGTGGAAAATTCTATCAACTAAGCAACCAAATCTATCAGTTTGATTTTTTTGATAGTAGAATGTAAACAAGAGGCTTGGTCATGGATGTATAGAAATCCAAACTACTCCATAACTCAGTTCAAAATGCTAAAAGTACATATTTTGTTGTGTGTGTTCGATTGAAAGGTTAATGTAGTGTTAAAATAAAAGCCGAAAAAGAGTTTTAATATTTTGATTAATTTTGCTTTGTCTAATATTGCTTTGGTCTTTGAGTGTTTTTTTCCCCCCAATGATCCTTATGTTGTGGGCCAGGTGAAATACTTGTGATTTATATGCAGCCCTGTGAGAAAAAGGGTTGAGTACCTCTGGTGTAATCCATTGAATTGCTGGTGTAATATTTATGTAAATTGAAAATTTTTCAAAACTAATATTTCACAATACTTAATAGATAGCTTGTACATTGTTGCTTACTTTTATGCTTTGCATATAAAATTTGTGTTTTTAACCTTTAGTTAAACTCTAATGCCTAGATTATTCATTTCTGTGAAATTTACTCCTATTTATCTTTTTTTTTTTTTACAGCAACAGAAAAAAATTGTCAGTATTACTAAAATGCAAATTAAAAATTTATGCATTTATTCAGAAAGTTTATATTTCCTTTCTGTGAAATAAATGAGTCAAAAGTTATAAGTACTATTTTTAAAAAAAATTTTTTTTTTCCTTAGGGTAATTGGACTGTAAAGCGTTTTAGAATGGAAAGAATTGGTGTAACCCAAGTACTTTCACGACTTTCCTACATTTCTGCTTTGGGAATGATGACAAGGGTAGACAGTCAGTTTGAAAAATCAAGAAAGGTCTCAGGACCTCGATCTTTACAAGCTTCTCAATGGGGAATGCTCTGTCCATGTGATACTCCTGAAGGCGAGGTATTCTTTTAAAAATATTTCTTAATTAGTAAGTTTATATGATTTTTAATTTATATGAAGGATATATTTTGTTGTAATTTTTTACTAGATTTAATTGAACTATTAAGTAGTACACAATCTTGCTGTTGAGTTCATTTTAATAACTAATTTGTTGCATTTTAAATCCGGCTTTTTTTATTTTTTTGTTTGGTTTTTTTATTTTGTTTGATTGTTATAAGAGAATAAAATAAAGTGGACTCAATTTTTTTTCTTTCTATAAACAAATAACGAGGAAAGTAGTTTGTAACGGTATTATTTGTCATAGAACACTATCTTTTGATTACAATAGCTTCCTTAAACCAAAAGTTATTTTAAATATCCATAATAAATATTATGTACATTGAAAATCAAAGCCTTTAGTATACTACTTCACATAATTTTACATCTTTTTTAACATTTTTATCTTATTTAATAATTAGGGATGTGGATTGGTAAAAAACTTAGCCCTAATGACACATGTCACTACTGACTTAGAAGAGGACCCTGTTGCTAAATTGGCACACAATTTAGGAGTACAGAAGGTTCATATGTTAAGCGGTCTTGAATTGCATGAACCAGACACATATCTGGTTTTTGTTAATGGTAAGAGGACAAATATATATATATATATAGTTTGCATATATCATTATTTTAAAGCTGAATTGATATCAAAATGAATTATCTCTCTTAAATTATGTAATATTTTTTTTGTTTTCTTGTGAAAAATTTCAATAAATAATTCTAATTTTTTCATTACAAATGGTTTTTATTTTATTATTATTATTATTATTTATTTATTTATTTATTTTTTGGTGTGTTGTGTTTTTAACTAATTTAGTTTTCATTGTAAAATAATAAAGTTATTGTAGTGTAAAAAAAAATAAAATTCACTGACTTTTTATATATATATACACTCTCTTTTATATATATTTTATATATATACACAGTTTTATGTAATATTGCGAAAAAAGTATCAGTTAAGTATAATTTATTTTTCAGGAAATTTAATTGGAATAAATAGGGGCTACAAAAAATTCGTTAATGCATTTCGTCGACTACGTCGTAATGGTTATATCCATGAATTTATATCTGTAGCTCCTCATCATACTCATCGTTGTATCTATATAGCTACTGATGGAGGTCGACTTTGTAGGTGAGTAATGATGATAATTTATTTTTGTAATGGCATGCTGATTAATATTTGGAAGTAATTAAGTTTGTTTAGCGTGCACCAATGCACCGCCAATATTGGGAATTTCAAATAAAATTTTTGTATGATCTTGAAAGAAAAAAAGTATCTAGTTATACATTATGTTTTTAATTAATACTACTATTTGTATTATTTAGTAGCTTTTTATTGACTTTTCAAGGTTCCTAAGTAGGATTAAACTAGTAATTATTTTGTAATGATTCAGTTTAAGATCTAAGTGGCTTCAGTTATTATCAACTTAACTTTTAAAAAATATTTTGACTATTTAATTTTATAAATATTTTTAAATATTATTGTTTCTCTGTTTATTAAAATATTAAATTTTATTGTTTATATTTGTTTGATATTTAGTTGTAACATTTTGAATTGTATCAATACTGATGTTCATATAACCAAACAGTATTTTATATTTAGATTGTAGTAACATGTTAAAGTAGTCTTGAGAATAAATTAATTTTTCAATATGGAGTTCGACATTTTAAAAAAAAATCTTACTTTGAAGCAACATTTTATTAGTTAAAATATACTATTTAGTGTTGCTTCTCCTTTTCAAAAATAGAGAGGTAACATTATTCCAAAATATCATGGCAATTTCAGATAGGGGAATTGTAGATGATGAGGCTTCTGAAACTAGAATTTTTGCTAATAATGGTATGGATGTTAAAGAGATGCTTTTTTAAAAAAAATGTCAAGTTTTACTGTATTTTTATTTTTACTTTGAGTGTAATAAATTATCTGATTGTTTATAAAATGTTAACTTTTTGGTTATTTGGCTTACATTGTTGTCTTTTTTCTTAAACTGAAAATTCCTTTTTTCTTTTTTTTTTTTCTTCCCTTATTACATATAATCTTTTAGGAAGGAACTATTTTTTAAAAAAGGAAAAATAAAATAAATTTCAAAATGGCACTTAAGCTACCTGATAATATTTATTATAGATAATAGACCTTTAATGTTTCAATTTTGAGCTCTATTTTCTCATATTCGATTTTCTGTGAAATAGTTGTAATTCTTAGCATTATACTATTTGGTTTATTAGCATCTAAAATTTTATATATATTTTTTTTCTTTGTTCTTATGTATTGTGGTTGGTTTTATGCAAAGTGTGGCAGACTGCCATGAAAATATTGTAAATAGTACTAATTAAGTTGTTATAAAAGTCTTTAAATTGAATACTTTTTCTGTATAATAATGCTAAATGAAATGCAGCAGCCATTGTTATCCAAATGCAAGTGTACAAACTTCAAAACCGGTGGGTTTTTCCATTTAGTCTGGATTCCACCAGACATTCCATAAAGCATAAAAATAGCTTATGCATGTTACATTCAATTTATTTCAAATTTCTTGTTTGTATTGTGTGAAAGTTTTAAGAAAAAAAGTGCTAGAGCCATGATTCAAAATTATGAAGTCTAATACTCAAGTATGATTTGATTTCTCTAAAACTTCGATGTGGCTCAAGTGTGATTTGATAACAGCCAGATAAAAAGTAAATTAAATCACCAAGAAGAATAAAATAAATTTATAAAGCCACCAATATTGCTGCTGGGATAAGAAAACTTGCTGACATAAGTTAAGATCATAACCCAATTAAATTAAAACGAAAACATCGGTTCATTTGAAACCAGAGACTAAAATAAAAGTCATGCCAAAAAACTAAAAAATGGAGTAATGAATATAAAGAAATTAAATATTAAATAGAATAAGAACAATTTATTAAACAAAAAGGGACTTAAACCAATGTTTAAGGAATAATTTAGAATATAATACCTCATTGTTAATGTGATAGAAAAATAATTACAACAATTAATCAGAATAAGACTTGAAATTATGACTATTACCAAAACATAAATTTGAAAAAAGTCTTTTTCAGATAATTACCCAAATGTTAAACCAGTATTTAATGTATGAAAAATTAAGCAATTTTGAAGTTGCCTGCGATCCTGTCATGTAAATCACTGAGTTCAAGGAAAACCCAGAGATATAAAATAAAACAGTGGTAATGTCTTAATTTTGTATGCCACACTACTAGCAACTATTGCCACACACACATTGAAAATTTTATAAGGAAGGATTGATTAAATTGCTGTGAGATTGATGATACAATGTGTCAAGTGAAGCCCACGTGCATACTAAAAAGATTCTTAGCTGAATTATATCAGAAAAATAACTGTATTTGTCGCATATGCATTTGGGTTTTTTTTAATAATGAAAGAAATTTTATTTTTGTTAGTTTTTTCTGAACTGATTTTTTTACTTTATTCAAGGTATAGTGTCTTACATAACAATTAAAAATTTTACTAATCATTTCTGAATACTTGCATGTTATTCAAACCATCTTGCAACCTCATTGGAGGAAATTGCCAAAGGAATCAAGTCAAATTCAAGTAGCTTATTGCCATTGTTTTACATAAACTATGCATGTGATTTCCAGTGGTTTGCAGAAAAGTGATGTAGTTATTGCTTTTGGTTTCTGTGTGTTTTGATATGTTTCCCTTCAACCTATTGTCATCCTAATCTAAATTTTTTTAATGAGGTGAAATTTATCAACAAAAGAAAAAACAGTATATATAAAATTGCTCATAGAATGCAGCATTTTAGCTCAGAAACACAAATGTTCAGATATGTTTGATATAATTATGTTTTGCTAAACTAACATGTTCTGCTATGTTAAAAATTAATCAACATGCTTGGAATTAGAAACTGTACTTGGTTCAAAAATAGTTACCTTCCTTTTACCATAGTTTCATGTTTTATACATGGTGCTTTAGAGGTATTTTAAATCTATAGCATTAAATTTTTCATCTGAAAAGAGAATAATGATCTTTCATAAAAGCCTGTAATTTTTAAACTGTACATCAGAAAACCAATTAAAGCTCAAATTATAGCTGTATAAATATGCATCGTGTATCATTTTTTTTAAATACAGTACAAGGTACTGTGATATGCTAGAACCCTTCTCTCTCTCACTTGGTTTATAAGCTTTTTAATTCCTACTATTAGTTCACTCTCTCCCTATATATATATATATATTTATTTATTTATATGTATATATATATATCTTGTTCAAATTTTTAATCGTTAATAAAATACTTTCTATTCATCCATTCAAGTTCAAATACATTTTTTTTAAACTTGTAGTGGATGATACTTGATGTTAATACAGCTTTTTCAAATATTAATTCATAACTTAAATTAAAAAAAGAATAAATAGTAACAAACAAAAATAATAGTCCAACAGCATATATAGAAAGGAAAGTTGTTTATTGTGTCCCTGTAATGCAATGGTAGCGTGTTGGACTTCTAATCCAAAGGTCGTGGGTTGGAATCCCACCTGGAATGACCTAATTTCTGAAAATGTAATTTCTTTTTTACTATATTATTTTATCAAACTAATTAAATTTATTTAATAAATAGTAGCAAACAAACAAAAAAAAGTCCAATACCCTATACAGAAAGGAAAATGGAAAATTTCAAGAAAAATCGCTTTCTATTTTGTCACTTTGATATTGTGATTATGTCATTATACACATTTGTATTAATTGTAACTATTTAATAAAAAGCAACCAAAATAAAATTTTTCTTTGTTGACTGAAGTAGGAATTAACTTAATTTTTTTTTATATATTACTTTTTTTTCTTTCAAATGAAAATTGTATTACTTAGGTAATTAATATTATTTAGTAAAATTAATATGTGTTATCTTTTTTCAAAAAATTACTAGGCCATACATAATAGTTCAAAAAGGAAAACCTAAAGTTACAGAGAAACATATAAAGGAATTGGATTGCAGGACAAGATTTTTTCGAGACTTTTTAAAAGATGGTCTTATTGAGTATCTGGATGTAAATGAAGAAAATGATAGTTACATAGCTGTGTATGAGAAAGATATCAAACCGTAAGTTATATCAATTCATTCATTTCACATTTCTTCAATATTAATATTTTCTTATAAGTGAGTGAAATTCTATTTTAATTTTGTACTTAAGAGCTATAATTCATACCATGAAATGTTACTTATAAAACATACTGCTAATAATTAAAAATACATATTGTTATGAATTTTGTAAAAATAGTGTAAATAATTTGTATTTGGATGTGTAAAGCATTTATATTACTCTGTTATATTTATTTTGTGTTAAAATTGTAATATTCACAAGCAATGCCATCCCTTACATTATAATGGTGATTCAATGGGAACTTGGCGAAATCTTGGCAATAGAGCCAAGATGACATAATTTTTGGTGGCCAATTTGGCGATATTGGTGACCATGTTAGCAAGTTTGGAACCCTTTGGATTCTTATAGAAATTTGTGGAGAAATCCACTAATTTCATGCTCTATGACATGAGCAGTTATCTTTCTGTAAGTTTCTGCCACGCCTATAAATAGAAATGCTTGTTGAAACGAGGGTCAGTCTCATGAGCAGTTATCTTTCTGTAAGTTTCTGCCATGCCTATAAATAGAAATGCTTGTTGAAACGAGGGTCAGTCTGTCTTGATTTAGCCAGCGATTAGTAAACTTGTTTTGACCATGATTACCGATTAACTCGGCTGTGCTTGTGAATAATCTTTTACATATGTGTGTTTTAGACACTGATAATTGTGTCTGAGTGCTGTTGAAGGTGTGAAGACCTTCTGAGATTTCCTCTGTGAATATTGCTGCTGAATCCTGTATTTCAAGGATTGGAGTTTCGACAAAAAATTTGCATCGCTCTTAAAGAACTGTTATTTTTTCTTTGTGACTGTTTCCCCTGATAAACGTAACAATAATTAAAAACTTAGTGCATACAAATTCATTACTTTTTCGTGAGAAATGTTTTTTGATATTGCAAGATATACAAATAAAAAAATCTTTAAAATGAATGGTATCCTCTGATGTAACTCTGTACATATTAGATATTGTAATGAATAATATGTTTTAAATCAGTGTTTCCCAACCTTTTTATCAATGCAGACCGGTCAACATTTGATAATTTGATTGTTGCCCACTCGGGAAGAGGAGCTGATTGTTTATATTTTAGATTGCTTTGATTCAATAGTTTTAACTTAATACCTTCAGAGAGAATAAAAGACAGTTACACCAAAAAGGGAATATAAAGTGGTTTCCATGGAAAGTCACATAAACCTGAGAGAAATACACCACTGCAAATAAAAGGAAAATAATTTAATGTTCTTTCTACAGCCCAGTACTATTTGATTCATGGACCAGTACCAGTACAGGGGTTGGGGACCACTGTTTTAAATGAAAAAAGTTAGATTTCTAATCCTCACTACATAATTATTTTAATTGATTTAATCTGTAGGAAGATTCGAACCGGACATCTTCCATTTCAAACACGAATGCTTTATTGATTATGCCAAAACGATCATCTTCGCGGGATGTCTAGTACTGATATATATAGATACCGCTACCCTACTCTCCCACCAGTAAGGTGGATAGGCGAATTATTATGATTATTATTATTTTTTTGTTCATTTGTTACGGAGAGCGTGTTCTTTTAAAATTGATTTATTTATGTTTTTCTTCTTTATTTATTATTTTTTTATACATTTATATTTTATTTATCGTGCGGTAGAGGGCACCATGACAGTTCAGAAAGTTGCATTTTCTTACTTCAGTCAAGGTCACCAATGTAGGACAATGTAGGTTTAATAATATATACCTTCATAAGCAATTTTTAAAATCAACTTAACCCTCTTGCTACGCATCCCACAATATACACGTAGCAGATGTAGCACTTACACAGCTAGAGGGTTAAAGCATTTGATTTTTTTACATTATAAATTATGCTACTAAACCTGTGTTCTACTCTTAATTATTCATTGTGAGATTAAGGGATACTTATTTTTTTGATTTTACATACTTCAAAATTTCCAGGTGGTTTTTTTATGAGCAATTACACAAAAAGAATGTTAACAAAACATTTTTATTCATAATAAAAATATTTCTAATAATTTCGTCTTTTTTATTGGAAAATCTTCTTTTTACCCTCTCTTAATACTGTACCTCATATCCTTTAACTATGATGCTTTGTATTCCTAACCTTTTGTCTCTGTGCGACTGCTGATGGACCCTTCTTTATTTTATATAGAAGTCTGAACCTCAAATATATTTAATATCTTTATTTAGAAAATCTTAAAATTAAACTTGAAATGCTACTCTTTTAATTAAAAATAGTTGTTTTAATTATTAAATATATTAATTATTATTAAATTTAAAAAAGATTTTAGAAGTTAGACTTTTAAATATTTGTGTTATATGCAATGTATAATTTAATAATACTATTTTCTTGATTCGCCAGTAATGGACAAACTATGTCTCACAAGCAATATATGGTCCATTTAAAGGATCAGCATAGCCCATCATGGATATATAGATAGACAATACTATATTTTTGATTTCGATGTTTTTTGCATATGTAAAACATAGTTGCAAAAATTTATTATATTGAAATGAATTTTAAAACTTTATACAATTATTAAAATATGCTTATTTGCTTTTATATTCAAGTTTTAAAAAGTTGAAAAATAGATATAGCCAATAGTTCTTGTGTATCTCTAGCTTGATATTTCAGTTTAACAATCAGCTCTTGTTACTTACCTGTGCTTTAAAATTACAAGATCTATCACTTATATTTTTAAAATCTTATTACTTATGTTATTATATTTAAGTTGGATATTCTGTTTTCATTATTTCATTTTCAATACTAAATTTTGTAATTTATACTTTAATTCCATTCATAATTTTTTTTTATATATATATAGCAATACAACGCATCTCGAAATTGAGCCTTATACTTTACTTGGTGTCTGTGCAGGTTTGATACCCTATCCAAATCATAACCAATCTCCTAGAAATACCTATCAATGTGCTATGGGAAAACAAGCTATGGGTGAGTGTATAATATTTTGAATTAAAAATATAGTAAATTACCATGGTTCATTTTAAATTTAACACTTGAATACAGGCATCATATTCATATATAGTTGATTAGGACTCATCTTTTATCCATAACTTTAGTTTCAACATTCTGTGACTTTGATGTGTATTATTTATTTTTGAATGTTCACACAATAAATGTTAATATATGCATCTACATTAGTGTGAATCAAAATTATTATTATTATTTTTTTTTTCTCTAGAATTTCAAAATCTACCTATAATTCTTTTAAACTCTCTATTCTTTTTATGTATGCTATCTATCTTTGGTACATAGATAAAGTGAAAATAAAATAAAAATTTATATGTGTTAAGTACTGCCACAAAAGCAATGAGGTTTAGGTATTTGAGCTTTTTTTGTGGTAAAAAGTCAAAGTAATTTTTGTTAAAGAAAGGTATTTTAGTACTTTTTAATATTTAATGTGATGAAAGGACACCTTCTAAGTAGTTAGGCAAGAAAAAATATCAGGTACATTTAACCGCTTCATTAGTATTGAATTTTTTTTTAAAACCTGTTGAAATTACCGTGCACAATAAAGAAGACGGGAAGAAACTTGGACCTTACTGATTGAACAGTGCAGGGTCAGAGAGCTGGGATTATGAAATGTTGCTATGTACATTCTTCTACTCATTATGCACTTATCAATAATCACCACTTTTGGTTATTTATATTATAGAAAAAATAATTTTGAGTTTAAAATCATTTTATTAAAATTAAATTTTTCATTTTTTCAAAATTTTAACCCCTTTGTGGCAATATTAAATTTTGATAATAATAAAAATAAAATTAGTTCTGCTTCCACCAAAACTTTTCTCAGTTTCAGCCTAAAGAACTTTGTTCAGCTCCTTATGCTGAAACGACATAATTAATGAAATTCATTTTCTTTTGCCTTAATTTGATGTGCACAGATGTACTGACATCAACTTGTTAACCTATTTATCTTGGATCTTATCTAATAAAAGTAAATAATGAAACTTATTTCATGTTCATATCAGTAGAGTTTAGTTAAGAGAATTTTTGGAGATGCTTGAAACCACCATTTTTATATCAGTGTAAGAAAGTGTAATATGAGTATATTTTTTTAGTGTGCTTGCTAGGTGGTTTAGTTGGTTTGGTGAAAGCCTTGTACACCTCAAGTTTGCAGGCTCAACCCGCCCCAAGTTGGTGGGTTTTCACATGATACAAAAAATTGACATCATCCATGCCATGGGATTATGTGTTATGTAAAAGATTCCTTGAGTGCCTGTTTGGCTTGGGTACTCTCAGCAAAATTTTTTAAAATATTCCTAGTATGATTGCACATCATCAGAGCTCAGGTGCCTCCCTCTGGAGAGGAAACTGGGCATCAAAATTACTTGCGGTGATCTATTTACCATCTGTATGGTGCCACTGTAAAAAGAGATACCAGCTCCCAGAAATAAAAAGGTCTGCAATAGTAAAATACTAATCTGCAGCCCCATTAGAAATAAAAAGGTCATTTTTATGTTATTATATGAAATATTCTTACTATACAGACATCTGTTTTGGTTCATTGTAGGCTGCATGAAAAAATTATAGGGTTACTAATTTGATACCCCTAGCATATGTGAGCTGAAAGAAAATATTTATGAATAGACATTTTTTTTAAAAAATTTCTGTTTAAATTTGTTAATTAAATTAGTTGCATTAAGCATAAATGTCGAGCATTTAACTCGAAAAGATATTAGATGTTGGAGTAGCAAGCCAATATAAAAAAAAATCAATGAAATTTTCATGAACTTAAGCTTGTTTAAACTTTATTTTTTAGGTACAATTGGATTAAATCAGAAAAATCGTATGGATACATTGATGTACAACCTAGTTTATCCTCAGCAGCCTATTGTTAAATCAAGGGTATGCTTGTTTTATCTTTATATTTAAAAACTGTTTTCTTTAATCAATTTCATAGTTCCGAGCTCTTTATTATTAGGCCTAAAGAGAAATATATAATTGCTTTCTTTTCTTTTGAATAAAATGTTATAAAGATTAGTTATTAAAATATTTTTTTAAAACTATTTATATTTCCAGACATTGGATCTAATTAATTTTGATAAATTACCAGCTGGTCAAAATGCAATTGTTGCTGTTATGAGTTACAGTGGATATGATATAGAGGATGCAATAGTACTAAATAAAGCCTCTCTTGATAGAGGTAAGTTTTATTATATCCATGTAATTTAACATTACTAAGAGTTAAAAGGATGACAATTTTTTTAGTTACATTCATCTTTACGGCATACAATGCATGTACATTAATATTATACAGATTGGGAAGGGGAGCACAATTTCTGCTCTTATTTGAGCATGCTGAGAATTATAGTCTTGCTTCTTTAAAATAACAATTCATACATACATCAATAGATATTTTGGATGCTTGTTTTTCTTCAGGAAGAAGATGGAAAGCTTATGAATAGCATATTTTGTTTGAATAAAGCATTCACTCTGTAATTTACTCGAAATACTAACCTTTTATGTGAATCATGTAAATTATATATTTTTTTTTCCTTATATGCTGTATAAATTTTAGAAACACATGGTTTTGTATGGTATAATCTTTTATATAAGCCAGTAACAACCTCTGTACTAAAGTGATCATTTTGATATAGTGGTTTAGTTACTCGATTTCAGATCCAAAGGTCCCAGGTTCTGTCCACCAGATAAGTGCGCTACTTCATTGATGACCCTGGCTGAGCTAAGAAACCTTCTGATCTGTCGTGGCGCCATCTATCCTCAAAAAGAGCAACTACAATAACTCATCAAACACTTGACACAGTTAACAAAGTCTAACTCACTAGATGCAACTCCTTCAATTAACACCAACAACTTACTGCTCACATTAACTATATCGTTCATTCTCCTAACCACCAACTCACTGGTAGGGGAGTGTGTAGTGGTATCATCTATATAAGCCTGTAACAGCCTCCGTACTAAAGTGATCATTTTAGTTTAGTGGTTAAGTTACTCAATTTCGGATCCAAAGGTCCCAGGTTCTGTCCACTGTATTAGTGCACCACTTCAATTTGGAAAAACATTTTTTGCATCAATGTATTTTTTGAGTTGTAAAAGATAAATAAATCCTTTATTTATCTTCACAATAAATTATCACAATTTATGTATGTTAAATTAAAAATCCTGTAATGTGTTCTATGCTTTACATTCCCTCCTTCCATTCTACACATTTATTTTAAAGCCACTACAAAAATATGTATTTTAGTAAATATAGCCTTTTTATGAGTAATAGTTACCGCTTAGTGGTAGTAGACCATTATTTTAAAGGTTAAACAATTCTAATCTTGTCTTTAATGTAGTTTCAAAACACAAAATATTGATTTAGTACTAAATGCCATGCAATATTAAAAACTTTCTCAATATTTATTGTTAAAAGGACAAAATAAAAAGAATTTTGTTTTAAAATGTACTCATTTTTAGGGGATTAAATCGACATTTTTTATGGCATTAAACATAAATTTTAATTAATTTAATTTAGTTTAAATAAACACAAAATAACTCTTGGAAACTTATTATATGATTATAACATTAAATTCATCAACATGCTAAAATTTTATATTTTGAAATAGGTTTTGGACGTTGTTTAGTTTACAGAACGAGTAAAACCACTGTTAAACGTTATGCTAATCAAACTTTTGACAGAGTACAAGGTCCTAAAGTTGATGCTGAGACAAGAAAACCAATTTGGAAGCATATTCCTCTAGATTCTGATGGCATAGCTGCATTAGGTGCATTTTTTGTTTTTTATTTTCCTATCTTTCTGTTTTTTCTTTAATGTCTCAGAACAAAAGAAAAAAATAAAAATGTATTTTAAAAGCATAAACTTTTATAATAAAGATATATATGAGATTTATATAATAAATTGACAATGCATTGCTTATTGTTAAAAAATTCTTTCAATGAATGTTAAAAATATGCTCTATTTTCATAAAATATGCTGGAATCATTTTTTTTAATAAAAGTTTCTGTCTTGAAATCTAAAGATTACTCTTTTTATTTTGATAAGTATTTTGAATGTACATATTAAAATTTAATGAAAGTGTTAAATTTTATAAAGTTTTGATATAAAGCCAAAGAGATGAAAAATTTTGTTTGGTCAATATATTTTATTGCAAGTTTCAAAAAAAAAAAAAAAAAATAGCTAATGAAAATTGCATATTTTGAAAATTATTTTATAATTATATAATTAATGAAGCTATGATTCTTTATTTTTGTTCTAATCTTCTAACTTAAATATGAAAGCGTACTAGTATATTTTAATAATTTTATTCATAATTATTAGGATGGGTTTCATTTTTTGGCTCTTAAATTTTTTAAAATTAATATATAAGTTTTCACTACTAAGTCACAAAAAATGTCCAATTTTCATAAATGGAGCACATTCTTGACTCTGACATTGAAAATTTATATATTATTTATTTAAAATCTGTAGAGTGAAACAGAACTTCTCGGAAGGTCATAGATTGCCCATCATTGCCTAATACCATCATGTTTTAACTACATTATATAATTGTACAGTAAAACTCTATACAGTTGTAACAAATTAAAAAACTTAAATTTGAATTTTTAGCTGGTATAGTGTTTATTATTAAAAATTTGTTTAGATATATGTTATGCTTTGGTAGGTGTTAAAGTTGAACCTCGACAAGTTCTAGTCAACAAATCTATGCCCTCTATTACAAATGTCTTACCAACAGATGCCCAGATAGTATCTGCACAAGAGCAGCCTTATAAAGATGTTCCTATTACGTAAGATGATTGTTGATTTTAATTCAGTTTTTTTAAATAATCATGTTTACTCATGAAATTTATTGAAGTATTTAGGCCTAATTAGGAAATAAACTTAAGTGTTACTTTTTCTTTAATTTAGTGTAAAAAAATATTATCTGCTTATTTTTTTAATGTTATGAAGTTTGTATAGAAGTATGCTAGATTCTGAAGGAAAAAAAATGCTAATTGCGATAATATACCCTAACTTATGTGAATCTGCAGATATCTAATTTTTGTATTATGCTCTGTTCTTGTTTACTGAATTGTTGTTTAGTTATTATGAAATACTTTCCATCAAGCAACGTGTTAGCTAAAATAAACAAGAAATGAACAATATCTGTTATATATTAAACAGGATTATATAATTCACATACAAGGGATGTTGGACAAACATAGTTGAATATGGTTACATGATATGTTTTTATATGTAGTATTTGCTCATTTTAAAACAAAGTGTATTGGTTAACCTTTTTTGTTTGTCTGATTTAAATTTTTAAAGCTGTGCTGCCCATCCTATATAGTGGTTAGTGACGCTGATTGCTGTGTCGTGAGGACTGGGTTTGAATCCCAGAGAAGACATGGATGTTTGTAAATGTATAGTGCCTTTGTGGCAGGGAGTACTTTAAATAACCGTCGATCCACAAGTCCTCTTGTTAGGTTGGTGGAGGAGTGGTAAGGAAGAGTGGTAGGAGGGCCCTGACTACCCCCAGGGTGTTCTCCCTCAAAAATTGGGGTGGAACTGAGCAAAATTGTACTGTCACCTTCATGGTGCTCAAAGCTAAGTCTAATTACAGGTGTAAAAATCTAGCTCTTAGCCACGATGAATTTTGTGGACCTTGATCCGATGTTACTGTCAATCAGGTGGCATAAGTAACTACAACAAATTTTTAAAACTGTAATTTGTCTTTTTTTGCCCTCTAATAAATAGACAGCAAACAAGTTCAAATGTACTTTAAATTGTATTGCAAATCTGTTTGTATTTGACTTATGTTTTATTTCTTAGTCCCACTATAATATCCAAACTGGCGAGAAAATCCATACTTTGACCAGAATGGATTTTCTCGCCAGTTTGGATATTATTTAAATAGCATGATATTAGTAGTTTAAAAAATTTTGTGCGCATTTTGGATTTTCTTAAATTATAAATACAGCTGTGTGTTTTTTTTTCTTTTGTTATTCATATTTATATTAAGACATAACATATGTTTCATGCATTTGTATATTTTGCCATTAATTACAAAAAGTAACAATTGTGTATTGGTTACCAAAAATTAACATTGCAATATGGATTAACTTGAAAATAGTTGAGTATATGGTATATACTCACTTTTGAATCTGCTATTGGCAGTACAGTTCATAATTTGTGCAGTATTTAAGTTAATTGAGTAAAAGTAAATATATAATTGATTTAATTTTATTATATAAAAATTAGATGTCAAATCAGAATAGAAGAAATGATTTATTACTTTAAATGACAAGAATCCTTTATGTGAACTGTTATAAAATATTCCCTTAACAAGTGCTAAAAAATTCCATACACTTTTCAAAACTTTCTCAAGTTCTGTAACAACTACCTAAATGTACAATTATGATGTGAGTTTTTGTGAAAGGCTATTTAATTTTTGTAGTTAAATTGTGCTTCTATGTTAATTAGAAATCATGGAACTGAAATAATATAATAAAAGGAAGGTTTAATTAGATGTAGTAAACAGACATCTAATTACACATGAGATGGTGGCATTGATATGTCCAACATCATTGGACATATCAATGCCACCATGTCTCATGTATTTTCCCAACATATATATTCTATGACATTTGCACAAGAAGGTTTCATTAAATGTTTTACTCTAATTTTTATTATTTCCCATGTTTTAAAAATCTTTTGGGGATTTTAAATTCTGATTTAAAACCCAATTTTTGTTCTAACTGTTTGACCAATCACAGAGCATGTCATTTGTTTTCTACACCCACAATCAGTTTGAATGGTTCTGTCCATTCTTATAATCTGAAAGTGGGTCTCTCTCTCCATGACAATTGGGCTTTACTTGCTGTTGTTTTTCTTTAGCTAGCAAACTAAAGTGCTTGTCTTTAAATTTTTTCTACGAAATATTTGTTTTCATTCTACACTTTAAGTAGTTAATTCTAATAGCTCTGATGAAGAGGTACATGGAATGCGAACTCTGTGATTTGTACGCCTCTTGCCATGTCTTATCCTAATAAATGTTATAAAATTAATTTAAGAATCAAAATTGTTGCATGATAAGGACAATATTTAAAAATGCAATAAAATTATTTTTAACACAATTTTTTAAAAAGTTCTTTGCCATTTTTAACTTATTCTTCTTTAATGGCTTAACAACCCTGTGTGGTCCCTGGCCTTTTCCAGAAGTTTCCCCAAGCATCCTTACTTTTGGCAACTGTTTTCCAATTTTTGACCTTTAAAATTTTTAGGTCTTTTTCAACACAGTCGATCCATCTAAACAGGGGCCTGCCCCGTGGTCTATTTCCCATGGGCTCAGAAAGAGTTTCTTACAGCAATGATCTTCATTCATTCATTCATTCTAGCCAGATAATCAGCCCATTTAAGTCTCTGTAATTTGACAAATTTTACAATATCAGATTGTTTGTATATTTTGTAAAGTTCTGAGTTCTTCTCCATGATCCATTCACTTGGATCTCACCAAGAATGCAGCTTAAGATCTTTCTCTCGAAAGTTCCTAAAGCTTCCTCATTGTGTGAAGTCAATGGCCAAGTCTCTAATGCATAAGTCAGGACAGATCTTATGAAACTTTTGTAAAGTAGCAATTTAGTTCTTAATTTGTGAAAACTGGATTTTAAATAACTCTTCAAGGCATAAAAACATACTTGCAGCAATAATTCTTTTATAAATTTCTGGTGCCAGCTCATTTTTATTATTTATCTTCGTTCCCAAATAAGTAACACTGTTAACTTTTTAAAATTTATAACTGCTAATTTTTATGTGACTAAGTTGTAAGAGTGATTTTAAACAGGGTAAATATTTAGTTTTACTCTCGTTTACAGATAAGTTAATTCTTTTAGCACTTTGTTCTAATACCATAAATGCCTGTTTAAAAGCTGGTGCTGTGCCATTTTTAAATTTTTTGTATTATTTTCAGATTGAAAGGCATATTACCATCCTATGTTGAAAATGTTTTAATTTCTTCCAACAATGAAGAAGCTTTCCTTATCAAGTTACTCATGAGACAAACGCGCAGGCCCGAAGTGGGTGATAAATTTAGCAGTCGACATGGACAAAAAGGTGTTGTTGGATTGATTGCAGAACAAGTAGATTTACCCTTCAGTAATGAGGGCATTATTCCTGATCTTATAATGAATCCTCATGGGTTTCCATCTCGTATGACAGTGGGTAAAATGATTGAGTTATTAGCTGGAAAAGCTGGAGTCCTAACAGGAAAGTTGAAGTATGGAACTGCATTTGGTGGTGACAAAGTAAAAGACATATCTGAAGATCTCATTAAATGTGGTTTCAATTACCAAGGCAAAGACATGATGACATCGGGTATTACTGGTGAACCATTGCTTGCATACATATTTTTTGGTCCTATATATTATCAGAAACTGAAACATATGGTGGTGGACAAAATTCACGCTCGTGCAAGAGGCCCACGAACTGTTCTTACCAGACAACCCACCGAAGGCCGTGCGAGAGAAGGAGGTCTGAGGCTGGGAGAGATGGAAAGGGATTCTTTGATTGGTCATGGCACCAGTATGCTTTTGTGGGAGCGACTTATGATTTCCAGTGATGCTTTCGATGTAGATGTGTGTGGAAAATGTGGATTCATGGGGTATTCCAATTGGTAAGTCATATTTTAAATCCTCCCTGTTGCATTTTATGTTATTAATGCTCTATTTCTCTAAAATTAGTTGCTTAGAAGGTCATGTTACATTTTATGTCTCTTTTGGAAACAATAATATTCTTGGCACTTGAAATAAAAATATCTTTTGTATGTATGTGTAAATTCTTTGTTTGAGAATTACATAAATTACAATGTGTAAAATGCTGTTTAAAAAAAGGCTTTTATTGTTTTTGTCTCTGCCTGCAAAACATTAAGAAATATATTAAAAGAATGAATGAAAATGCTTTTGAGCTTTTTGTCTTGGAAGAAATAGTTGTTATAAGCATATAGATGATTGGTAGATAAAAGTGTGCTGTGTTATTTTAATTTTCATTGCAGATTCATGTATAAATAAATCTGCAATGGTTTTTATGTACTAAAAAATAATATATATTTACAAATATAGCATATGTAATTAAAAGAAATTTATGCATTCCCCCTTAATTGCTGTGGACATATATACACCTCACTTAGTTGATGCATTAACTGTTCCTGACATATATATGCCATTTTGAAGAACAAACCAATTCATTATGCTGCTATCTGTAAAACTATTCCAAAGGCTTTGGAATGCAATACAATAATCCTGACAATGTTTTATGAAGAATATACTTTTTATGTCTTATCTATTTCCCCAATGCACCCCACAGTTACACTTACCTTTGTGGGAAAAAAAGTAGCACTGGAGAGCAAATTGTGCAACTTTTCCTCAACAGTTAAGGGATTAAAGAGGAATATTTTATATGTGTTTTTATTTAAACAAATTGAAGTAAAAATTTTATTTTATTTGTCTTTATGTTTAAAAAGTTCTAAATGTTCATTAGTGAATTAAATTATTTCTTATTTTCAAATCTAGAAAATCTTTAAAAAAATAATTAAAAATTCATGCTTTTTTAATTAAATAGTAAAATGGCAAAGTATGAAATCTTTAGGATTTAAAACAAAAAATTAAAATATGTTATAATATCAGCAGAGCCAAAATATGTAATCTGCTATCAAAAGTTATTCACACAATGATATTTAAATTTTAAGAAATTTATTATATCATCAAAGTAAGAAATATGTTTGAAAAAATAAAATATTACATTATATGTTAAAATCAAAGAGAAATTAAATGTTTAGAAGGTTTTGGTGATAGAATATCATCACTCAATCATTAAATTTGAAAATACTTCTTACCAGAGAGTTTAGAACTGATACTATCTTATAAATATTGTTGCCTTAATTTTTAAGACATTTGAATCAACTTGAGATAAATAACAATGTTTATATGTAAAATATCCTATTCAGATATACTAAGACATACTTGTAATAACACTTTATTTCATTATGTCATTTCTTTTTCGAGTTGCTTAGAATTGTTACTACCTTATCGTAAATATGTTCATTTTATTTTTTAAAAATTAGAATGCATTTATAAAGATAGCTTATAATGATGATTATACATCAAAAAGGAAAACTGATATGAGGGCGAGTCAGAAAATAAGTTTCCCCTGTCAACTTGGTCAGAGTTGTGTATGAAATTCAAAAAATAGATTGATACATTAAAGATAAAGTTATGTCTTATTTTTCTACGTAAGTACCAAGTACATTGTGATATCTGTCATACTGCTTGATAAGCTTCAAAAAGTCCTCCAGGAAAAGTTCAGGGTTTTGTATAAGAAACGTTTAGCGGCTTGTTTGACTTCAGCGTTGCTTCCAAAGGGCCTTCCGGCGAGATTCTTCTTCGAAGCCGAAAACAGATAAAAGTCACTTGGCGTGAGATCAGGACTGTATTGTGGATGGCTTAGGTGCTTCCAACTAAGAGCTGTAATATAGTTTTGCATTGCCATCGCTATGGTGTAGTCACATAATATCATCCAACAACAGAACGCCAGATCTGAGAAGCCCAGGCCAATTTTTTCCGAATCCATCTGCTTGACCCAATGGTGTATTGGTGTCTCGCGTGTTCACCTGCTGTTTCGTCCTTCGCCCATAGCCGTTAAACGCTTCTATCATATGCAAAGCCCTGAATTTTTCCTGGTTGAGTTTTTGAAGCTCATCAAGTGGTATGACAAATGTCTCAATGTCTTAATACTTATGTGGAAAAATAAAGAGTTATGTCTTATCTTTAATGTCTCATTCTATGTTCTTACTTTCATACACAACTCTGACCACAGTCGACGGGGGAAACTTATTTTCCAACTCACCTTCGTAATGTTAATGTAATCAAGACTTGAAACACAGCAAATAATTGTGTAATGGTAACAATTTAATAATGAGCATTGTTTAACACAAAAAATAAAATTTAATCTAAAATTTCAGTATTATTTATACCGATGTACAAACATTGGTAAAGGAAGATAAAAGCTATGTATAAAAAATAAAGCAAAAACCAAAACTCATATAAAATGTACTGATATGATGAATTTGCACAGCTAAAAAGTTGAAGTAGAAGTTTCGTTTTCTATCATGTTATACATATGAGGGATTATATCGCTCTCAAATGATTTTAAATGGACTAAAAGTCTAGCTTTATCACTTGTCTGTGAAATGAGCCCATTATTTATACAATTATTCATTTGAAAAAAAAATTATGTTTTAAGGATTAAGTTTTCTCATTAAAGATAAAAATTATATTTGCATAAAATTGTGCAATATCCTTTTTATATCTTGGATTTTTATTATTAACCTATTTTAATTAGAGATTACTATTGTCTTTTAATTTATTAATTTAATTTTCCTCTTATTTTTAGGTGTCACTTCTGCAAGTCATCAAGCAACATAGCATCTATTCGATTGCCTTATGCTTGCAAATTACTTTTCCAAGAACTACAGTCAATGAACGTTATTCCTCGTTTGAGGCTAGCCAAATACTTTGAGTAACAAAAAAAATTGGAAAATATTAATTTTTTACTGAATGGACTAAAAGTTTTAATTTATTTTTCTACAGAGAGGTGGTTATAAATACATTTTGTTTGAAATCTGCAAAATTTTTGCAAATCGTATTTTGTACACAAATCATGTATTATATTGTATAAAAATAAACATTTCAATTTGTTTATTTCATTCTACATTTTTATAACAAAAACTGTATTATTATATAGCAAAAGGGAAAAAAAGAAAACTTCATTGCTTGGAAAGTTTAAAAATAAAATATCTGCGAAAGGGGATTTTAAAAGAAAATCTACTTATCTGAAAGAATCAGAACCTAAGAAAGAATAAGAAATGTATTCTTTGCCGTTGTAAACAGTTTTTCTTTTCCAAATGCTGAAAATGGCAAACATCTCTTCTGTGCTTTCTCCCACACGTTCATTTGCACCCAAGTGCAGTCGGACCTCTATATAATGAAGTCGCTAAATCCCGAAAAAAAGTTCTTTATATGGAAAATTTATTATATAGAGGCTCATCTTTCAATTTTCTTTATAAATCACATAAAACAAATTTTAAATTCCTAAACACTATATAATAAAAAAATAATTATTTGCACCTTTTTGTAAATTAATATATATTTATTTTATGTATCTTACCTATCAAAAGAAAGAAAGAAAAACTGCAAGGAAAGTTTCTTGCTGCCTTTATCCACTTTCTGAAGAATTAAATTTTTTTCTTTGATGCTCAAGCTGTTACGTTTTGACAGTTTTGACCTACAAGGAACAAAGTTACCAGTGTGATGGATCAACACTACAAATGAACTGAGACTAGTTCAGAGACACAAGAGAACTCCACTAAGGGTGAAAGGGGATGTTGAAGATGTTTCCAGTGAACTGCACAATGGGGGTTAAAGGTTGCACTTCTTGGATGAAATGCCCAGAATTCTATTGCTCTCGGTGAGTTAGGCACTCAATAAAACCAGTTCAAGATTTATGACCACCATAAAATGAGTTAAAAGAGAGAACTTCAAATGTCCAGAAATACTTTAAAAATAGGGAGAAAAAAATACTGAATCAAAAGAAAAAGTTCCTTATACAGAAAATTCACTTCGCTATTGAGAGGTTATTTTATCAAGAAAATCGGGAAATGTTCTTGGTTCCAGGAAAAAGTTCGCAATATAGAGGTTCGTAATATGGAGGTTCGACTGTATTTTCCTCTTATTAGTGCAATGCTTTTAGGTCATTTTTTTTCCCTTCCATTTACAGACTATCTACAAGCACACTGATTCTCTTTTCACTTTTGCTGTTTTTGAAAATTATTTCTCTTTCACTTGAATATCCTTTAAAAGTGGGAAGTAATTTCTTGTTTTAAATTATCTAATGAAACTAAAAAAAGCAATGATATCTCTGACAAAAAATGTATACAACAATAATTATCAATATTCATTCAAACAATATATATATATGTAATTCTTTTTTCATTCCTTAATTGTGACATTCCAGAATAGTAATTTTAGAGATTATGAAATCCATATCACTTTTCAAAATTTTCTGGATAGTTTATTTATTATTTTTTTTATAATTTTAATGTTTTTTAAATATTCTATTATTTAAATATAATTCATTAGAACTTAGAATGTATTTGTAATTATATAAAAATATTTTTAATTTTTCAATTAATTAAAAAAAAGGTTGAGTTTTATTTCCTAAAGAACTTTAATATCTGTGAACTAATTCTAAAGTTCTTACATTTTGTTAATTAATTCAAGAGCATCTGCAAAATATTGTATGAGTATTTTTTTATACATTTATTGTGGTCACAAAGAATATTTTTGATGGTCAAGTTGTGTTTTAGAGCTGGTTTTGTAGGACTAGCTACTTAAAGCTATAGCAGTTTTTATATATTAATGCATTATTTGATACTGCTACCAATTTGAATTTAATCAAATCTAAGAATCATTTTCATAGAATTTTCTGCAAAAATTCTGTCTTTATTTTGAATTTTTATTATGTATTTGCTAAGTGAAAAACAACTAAAAATAGATTATGAATTTATATGTTTAATATATTTCATGCATAATTTTGTAAATTTTTTTTTTAGCAATAGAAAATTTAATGAGTTTATACACACAAATTTGTAATATTTGAAGAAACAGAAAACTTAAGTAAAACATAAATATTTTTTTGAGTTATTTCAGCATAATATCTTGTACATGCATTGTATATTAAAGAATCAGAAGACTATATTAATTTTTTTTACTATAAAAATATTAGTTCCTGTATAATTTTAAGACTTCTGTAAAGAAAGTTTATAAATTTCATGCTATTGAAAGCTTCCAGGCACTCTAAATTCAGTGGCTCAGCAGCCCATGAGGGTCAAGGCTTACTGTGTCCATCGCAGTTTTTTTTAATCTTGGACACTGAGATGCATGAACAAATGTTCCAGTCAGGTCTTCAGTCTGACATGAGCACTTAAACACCTTGTCACTATACCTCCTCTGTGTTGCTTGGGGTGGATATCTCGCTGTGATCTTTGAGGTTCCTAGGAAGATTCAATTACAGTGGGGTTTGAGTCGATATTAAATCAAACCTTAAAGGGTAACAAATAGACATTCACATTAAGGCTGTTTTCGGCTAATGTTAAAGAATAGGACCCAAATTCAGAATATTTTTTCAGAAAAATTAATATTATATTCCGGTTTCACTATCCTGTAGAGAATCACTTACCTTATCATACTACTCATTTTTATCCTAGTTGACATATTTTTTCTTTTATAAAATGTGTTTCGCATTTTTTTCCTATATCGTAATGCTAAAGGAGCTATCCCTTTACATGTTAAAAGGAGAAACTAATTATTTATGAAATATTTTGAAATTTTAAAAGCACTATATTATAAACAAATGTATGAGTTACAATGTCACAAATTTTTATAAAAATTGAGGTATTTTTTCTGTCTGAAAATGTGTTCCGCGTTAAGTTCACGCTCTTGCTTATATAGTGAAAACAGCCTTAATTCACTTGTATTAATTGAAGTTTTAGAACGAAGTATGACATTTGCTGCCATGATAGCTAAATAATAACAAAAAAACGGTTACTTATTTGAAATGAAATGGAACCTCTGAAACTTCCTGAAGAGAAAATCCTCTATTATCTTCAAATAGCAACAATAATTCAAGAACTCACTAGGGGGGGGGGGGGGTATATCCATATAACCACACACTATCCTCTATCTCACTGACTATTGATATGCTATTTAATAGTGGCATTCATTTGTAGAGTTGAGTTGTTCTAGCTCAAAGTACCAGTTAGTCTGAAAAAGAACCAGAGTTATAAAGGATAGACCTTGTGGATAGCGCAAACTTTATTTCCTCAATACTCTTTCATGCAATAAAACTTTTTAAAATTTTCATTATTATTACATCCTAGTGATCCCCCCACTGATTTAAAACTGTAATACAAATATTGGATCAACTACAACAATAATATGCTACACTGAATTCATTTTAAAGTTTTTATTGTTTTTCTAGAAAATTTTAGAAACTTTATATTGAAAATTTAAGTGAATTTGAACATCTTGAAAAGTTAGTGTTGTGACACTTAGTTTTTCAAATACAGTCGACTCACGACCAATGAAAAACTTCGAATTATCAAGAGGGTAGAAAAAAATTCCCAAAATACATGAAGAGAAATTTTTTTTTCTAGCACGTTTAAATTTGAAACTATGTAATAAAACAATTGTGCATATGTATTCAATTGTTTTAAAGTATTTTTAAAAAGCACATATTATACAATATAAATATTATGCAGAAGTTAAAAGTCCAGTATTAAACGAATACATACTGTACATAATTCATCGTTTTTGACGAAAAAATCTGTTTAATTTATTTTGTTCCCTCAGACACTGTCTACAACACCATTGTTTTTTCAAGGCAGGGTCCAATCAGGCTCGGGCCCTATTTGGTGCCACACGCCATAAGTCACACAGATGAGTCATAAATCGTCATATCACTTCGACGCAAAATACACAATCCTACACATCTCTTCTTCACAACAGTGGACCATCCTTTCTGAACACGTGTAGAAAGTGTGTGTTAAACGAAAGATATATGGACGGCTGACAACAAGTGCGAACGGTCTATTGTCCACTGGAAGGAGGAAAGCAATAAAAGTTTCTTTTTCTTGAGGAACCGGGAAAAACAAAGTAGGGATGACGTCATCAAAGGGGCTACGTTACAGGGGAGACACAAAGAGACAATACAGTATACCGGATTGATTGAATATTAACGTCGCACTGTTCAGCTACACGAGGGCTTTTGGCGACGGACCACGTAATTTTGAACCATGGTCAAGTGACGTGGACGACACCTGAGCTGCACCCCCCCTCTCCTAACTACCACACCAACGGCAGGACGTTTCAGCTCTCGACAGATTTAACGTGCATCGCTGCCCTACACGGCGGGTCTTTAGCGGTACTGGACTCGAACTCGTGACAAGACAAGCCACGGTCCGATACCTATACCACTTGGCTATCGCGGTCTACAGTATACCGGATGGGTGGCTATATGCTTATAGAAGAATAGGAAATCATGTATCCTAGCATGATCAGATAATATTTGACTTGTGGGATGGATTTTTTTTAATGGTCTTGGATTAATGGAAAGAAGAGATTTGTAATCTTCCTTTTTTGAACATGATTCTATTCTGCATAATTTTTGCTCGAATTTTGCTTTTAATCATTCTATTCTGAAGAATAAGATAAAACTTTTAAAATATTCACAGTGGGTTAAAGTGTAGTATGAGAGGGGGCACTTAGCGCAGTCTTTTTTTTTTTTTTTTTTGGGGACAAAAAGCGGTAGCCAAGGTACTTTATTCGGAATTGTTTATTATTTAATTTAGAATGAATTCGTTATCTCATCATGACATTTGGATAAAAATCGCCAAATCCAAAGTGGCCCTCCTATACTACACTTGAGCCTTTACAGTGTTTTCGCGTCTTTTACAAAGCTGCAAAATATGAGATGGAAACGTTAGTGTCTTGTCAAAAGTTAAGCCTGAAAATTTGATTTCATCAACTATGCAAATCAAATACTTTTGCAATAAATTTAAGGGTAAATGTCCTATGTTTACAAAAATCCACATATGCAGTTCAACTCATCCACTAAGTCAACGGAGTGAGATTATTAATCATTGTAGCGGTATCTAAATAAAACCAGTACTTAAGACATCACGCGAAGACGACCGTTTTGGCGTGATCGATAAAGTACTGGCGTTCGGAACGGAAGGTGCCTGGTTCGAATCCATTCTACATTGGTGACCCGGACGTTATTTGAACACGCAACCTTCTGATCTCTCGTGGCGCCATCTACCGCAAGAAAAATAAATAAGAAGAGAGAGTAAAAAAATAATAAAATAAAAGAAAAATAAATAGATAAATATATAAAAAAACATACTCTCTCTCCGAAACAAACGATAGAACACCTTTCTCTCATCTCAGCAAGAAAAATAAAAAAAACAAATAAATAGAAAATAATGAGAGAGAATAAAATAAATAAACATGCTCTCTCCGTAACAAACGAACGAAAAAAAATCGTTCGCCTATCCATCTCACTGGTGGGAGAGTAGTGTAGCGGTATCTAAATAAAACCAGTACTTAGACATCACGCGAAGACGATCGTTTTGGCGTGATCGATAAAGTACTGGCGTTCGGAACGGAAGGTGCCCGGTTCGAATCTATCCTACATCATCATTGGCCATAGTTCAACTCATATCCTATACTTCAATGACGCTTATGTAGCTGCAGTAGCGTAGTGGTCATGGTCACGGACTTGTGTTCGGCTTGTCATGAGTTTTAGCCTAAAGTTGCATTCACATCAAGGCTGTGCCAGCGTTAAGCGTCTAGCCAATCTCGAGCGAGATGAAGTCTCTGATTGGCTAGACGCACGAAGGCTGACAGCCTTGGTGTGAATGCAGCTTTAGTGTCACTGATGACTCTCCTTGTTGAGGGGGCTGATTCTCGTTAAATCTGTCGAGGCTCAAACGTTCTCGCATGGTGTGGAAATTTGGAGAGGTAGGTAGTAGCTCTGGTGTCTCTCGTCTCCTCTTCATTTAACCATAGTATATATATATACATAATAATGAGGTCCTTAGCCAATAGCCCTCATGTTGCTTTGTGAAGCGACCAGGGCCCAGAGAAATCTTCAGATTTTTTGAGGCCCTGTGCCCCTATGCAAATGTAGGCCCTACCTGACACCTTTAAAAATAAACAGTATATATCATACAATCAAACGGTAATTTGAAACAAATGAGCACGACTCTTAATCTCAAAAATCTGGACACAAACGAGCTCAACCGATGACCGTATTTCGATTAAACGAGTTGAATGATTTTTTCTGGTATTCGGACTAGGCTTAGACATGTGTGTGGACAACGGTCATCACATAATATTACAATCTTACCACTTTTACTGATTGACATACAGTTTGAAATTCCCTGTTTTTCGGAAAATATGTACGGGAATAATATTTGACCATTAAAATGATCCGGATCATGATCTTATTAAGACAAAGTCGAGAACGAAATGAGGCCCATGCCTTAAGGCGTTCTTTGGTGCGACGTTAATAAACACTCACTGAATGACGCTTAAGCTGCATTCACACTAAGGCTGTCAGCGTTAAGCGTCTAGCCAATCAGAGACGATCTCGGGCGAGATGAAGTCTCTGATTGGCTAGACGCTGACAACCTTGGTGTGAATGCAGCTTTATAGTTTTTACTTCAGTGAATAACTGAGTTTTTGTTGAATATTTCCAAATTTAAAGGACGCCTTATGACAAATATATATATGCTTACGGGAATCTTTTTTTAATATTGGGACTTTTTTATGCGAAAAATGTTCCTCGGTCAGGTCTTACCAGTGGCGTAGCGTGGGCTTTCGCCGCCTGGGGCCAATCGGAAATTTGTCGCCTCTCTATTTTAATTATATGTCAAGAAAATTAGTAAAAGTCAAAAAAGCAGCTTTAAATTTTTTTATTGATTAAAAATGCACTCTTCGAGTTTTTTTCATAGCAAAATCTTTTAAACAATTGTCAATATCAATATGTATCTCACGTTCAATTGCCAGAATAGCTAAATTTGTTTTAGCCATAACGTAGACATAAACTTAGATAATGTTTAGTTAATTTTAGCTTAGAGAAGCTCTTCTTGTGTGCAACTGGCATTACTGATGGCAGATGTTAAAAAAATTCTCAACATTATGACAATGTTTGGTAAGCCATCTTCAAGTTTGGACTCAGTAATATATATATTTTGATAAACCCAGGGAACCGGACCTAATGAGTTCTTTTTTTACAGCCTGTGTCTGTTGTAGCTACGAAAGCTTGTAGACGTATGCGCTCACAAGTTGGAATTCTTTATTAATGTCTTGAGAAGCTTGATCTAAGTTAAGTTCGTCCATGCTCAATACCACTTCAGGCCTTAAAAAAGCATATTTTTGCTCTAGATTCTGCAACTGTTGAAATCTTTCTCGAATTTCAGCAGATACTCTGTCTATTGAAGAAAACATTGTTCGCCTCAAGTCATCTTCGTACGATAACTGAACATCATTACTTCCGTCGCCAAATATATGCTTCTTCCTGATTCGTCTTGGGGGTTCAAAGCTCATCACATAAACTTTTAACATATATTAAAGCATCATCCACGAACTCCTCTCGTTTTGTAATGCATTCTGTAAAGCACGTATTTTTTTAGCAAATTGATGGATATTTAGTCTTTCTGTTTGCAAATAATTTTGAGCATCATTGACTTCACACAGTGCCGGTTGCCAGAAGCCTAAATAACATAAAAACGAATGCGATTGCATAGCGACTAATAAACTTCCTGCATTTGTGCGTGTATTAAAGCTTTCACTCCTTCCTAAAGCTTTGCCGCCGTCCATTTACATATGCCGCCCGGGGCCATGGTCCCCTCTGCACCCCCCCACCCACGCTACGTCACTGGATCTTACATGATATAAGCGAAAACAATGTGAAGGAAGGTATCGAAGAAGTTATGAGAGAAGGTTACAATATATTACTGCCCATTTTTATTCCAACCTTCTCACAAAGGCGTCCGTAGCAGCACCGACCACACACAAACGACTATCGTTTGCACCCGCCCTTTCCGTATCAATATGCCATTCACAAATCAGTGGCCCCGACTGAAATATCCGCATGCGTGGTACACTATCTCACTAAAAGAAAAGAAAAAAAACGCAGTGTTTGCATTTCGCTTTTTTTTTCCTTTCTGTTTTTTTGCATATGAATTTTGCAAAAACGCGTGCACACCCTTGGGAATGGAGGGTTGCCTGACCTTCTCGTCCGCGGGTGGTACGTGTGGGCGGTGTTTAGTGTCCGATTCGTAAAAAGGTCACGCATAGGTCTCCATGCGACGTCCCACGACGGGTTGGGTGATATCTATGAAAATAAAGTGTTCTGTGGGGTTCTTTGATCTTGACCCTATCCTGCGTGGATTAGATAGAAGTGGCTCTTGTTTGATTTGATCTAACTGTGAGCTGTTCGGAAGGTCTCAAGCTGTAGTGGGAAATCTATTTACATAAAACATTAGCACCTTAAAAAAATCCATTGCAATTTTTGCTAATGTTACGTGAAATCTACTGGAAATATGTGGTTGAATGCTTGTGCAGTCTTTTTAAAAATACACTTGAATAAATATCTCACTATCGTTACCATGTTTTTTTTTTACTGTCATATATCAGTGAAGATTATAATTTTGAAGTTGTTGAGACAGTTTCACTTATATATATTTAGGTTCGGAAATTAGCAATAGAAACGATTGTACTACTGAAATACAAAAGTGAATTACTATGGCTATAATAGATGTCTTTATGGAATACGAACATATATGAAATCTCTCTCTCTCAAATTTAATCAAAAGAAAAAAAAAAGATTCTATTGCATAAAAGTCTTTTAAGATCGATATCAACTTATGCATGCGAAACTTGGTCCATGTCTCGATTGAATATTAACGTCGCACTGTTCAGCTACACGAGGGCTTTTGGCGACGGACCACGTCATTTTGAACCATGGTCAAGTGACGTGGACGACACCTAAGCTGGCACCACACCAACGGGAGGACGTTTCAGCTCTCGACAAATTTAACGTGCATCGCTGCCCTACACGGCGGGTCTTTAGTGGGCTCGAACTCGTGACAAGGCAAGCCACGATCTGATACCTATACCACTCGGCTACCGCGGCCACAGGTCCATGTCTCGAACAGATGAGAACATGATAAGTATCTACGAAAGGAAGATTTTAAGATTCATTTTTGGAGGAATTCAGGAAAATGGAAAACGGCGAATAAGATCAAATTTAGAGCTTTATCAATCATATAAAGGATCTGACATTGTTAACTTCATCAAAATACAACGAATTAAATGGGCAGGTCACGTTATCAAAATGATAACGACCGCACCACTAAAAAAGTCTTCAATGCTCAACCAACTGGCACATGAAGAAAGGGCAGGCCAAATCTTAGATGGATTGATGGCCTAGAAAAAGATCTCCTAGTTTTGAGGACTAGGAATTAGAGAACACTAGCAGGAAGAAGGTTGGCCTGGAAAAGGCTTCTTGAGAAGGTCAAGGCCCACCCTGGGCTGTCGTACCACTGAGGAAGGAAGGATATATCAGTTTATTTGCTATTGATAGTGAAAATTCCTTTGATGTAACTTTTATAATTAAAGTACTTTATTTCTATATCACTCAGGCAGTATCGATTTAAGCTCATTTCGGGCCCTGGGTGCAGAAGATCTGTGGACCCCTTTGAGCCGGATCTAAGGATCCGGTAAGTCCAGCTTATCTGAGCGCCCAACGAATAAATCTGCACTGCACTCAGGGGCGCGAGTTGGAGTTTCAACCGCGTCATAAACCAACAGATTTGAAATTTGTACCCCTTGCTACTTTTGTCTACGTGTATTTTAGACTTTAACTCCCTCACACAAGCGTGGTTTGTATACGCCACTGATACCACTTGATACTTTTAATGCATATCCATTACATTTGAGGTAAATCCACGTTGAATGTATGGGTTCTAAGGGCTTTTCTGACTGGGATGACTATTTATTTAATGTACTAAAGGGTTGAGAGCTCTTTGTATTCAAAATTCTTCAGTCATAGTCTGGGGTTTTGCTGTTTCCAGGTAAGTTTGCCTAAATTTCCCACCTTAGTTGTATGTAAAGATTTCAGTGTTGCTAAGTTAGCAATATCATCATTCTTTTGTTTTAAATGACAATAGTTTTTAAAAGCTTTATTTTGCTTTCGGTGATGAATACGTTTGCGATTTAGAGCAAAAGTATATGAGTAACAAAATTAATCATGTTAGTCAAATCGTAGGCTTAAGTTACTTGCAATTCATTACTAGTGTAAATAATCAAAAACAAAACCTCACCAAAAATAATTTCGAATCATATATATAAAGAGTTTAATTATCTTTTTGCATTGGTGTATACAGACTTCTTTTATGGCAGGGGCTTACATTAAAAAAAACATCTTGACGAAAGCCCCGAGACGTAATCTATATGACAAAAATAAAAAATCTCTTGGTGTATGCGAGCGATTTGAGCTGCCAAACCCCACCCTTGTGTACGACACTGCGTTTTCGTAATCTACGAATCGTTATTTCACAATATACTTAAATGAACAATAGGCCGTGGTAGCCAAGAGGTCAAGGTAACGGACTCGTGGCTCGCGTGTCATTTGTTCGAGCCCAGTACCACTGAAGACCCGCTGTATAGGGGAGCGATGCACGTTAAATCTGCCGAGAGCTCAAACGTCCTCCCGTTGATGTGGTGTGGTGGTTAGGAGAGGTGGGCGCCTGCTCAGGTGTCGTCCTTATCACTTGACCATGGTTCAAAATGACGAGTTCCGTCGCCAAAAGCCCTCGTGTAGCTAAACAGTATGACGTTAATATTCACTCACTCACTTAAGTGAACAATTCTTAAAGACAATTCTTTTATAAAATAGATATTGTGCCGTGGTAGCCTAATGGTTATAGTCACGAACTCGTGCCCGGCGTGTCATGAGTTCGAGACCTTGTGCTATTGAAGACCCACCGTGTAGAGGGGCTGATGCACGTTAAATCTGTCGAGTCTAAGAGTCCTCCCATTGGCGTGGAAGTTCAGAGAGGGGAGGGGGTCAACCTAGTCATTTGGCTGTGGTTCAAAATTAAGCGGTCCGTCGCGAATAGCCCTCGGGTTGCTTCAAAGTGCGACATAAATTATAATCAAATTAAATTCCTTCCCCCCCTAAAAGTATATATAATCTACGTACGCCACTGTTTAAAAAAACACTGTGTAATTGTTTTATATTGTACACATAATAGTGAGTTTATTGTTGCCCATTTTGTTTACATAACTAAAAAAGTGCATCATTTTTTATTGTTACAATATCATCATATATGATGATATTGTAACAATAAAAAAAGCAGCAAATATTAACTCAGTTCTAGCAAATGTTTTTTGAAAGAATTCTCTCCAACAATCATTCTATGATAACCAATTACATTAAACCAGCTTCAGATAACATTTGATCTGATGAAAATATCACATCAAAATGTAAGTACGATCTTTACACACATTTTCTACAATAAAACATGGAACTGTTTTTGTACTGAAATATTCGTAGTTTTCAGTACTTGATTTTTTTCCCCAATAACTATCCTAGAAAGCCGTTGAATGAACCGAATTTTATATCATTTAAGTACACACACACATTTACTTCATATAAAAGGCACGAAAAGTGCACAAAATATGTATTCTCAAATAATATATAAATGTAAAAAAACAAAAGTTTTTTAAAAAGTAAAATTTATAAATGAAAACAACTCATTTATATCGCGTGTCAGTAGCCCTCGAACTGCAAAAAGCAACAATCCAACTCTTCATTTATCTGTTTTTACGCTTCGTCGAGCTCTTTGTCGACTGTTTCTCACATTCGCATTTTCTTCAAAATGGCGGCAAAATGACAATTCGAATTTTGTCGTTCTGTTGCCATCGTGCTTCTAAAAAGTCACCATTTGTCGGCGAATGTCGTGCTTTCGATCACGCGAATAGAGTTCATTGGATAGGAGACAAATTGTCGATGAGGTTTTGAGTATTGCTTCCTGTTCTTTTGAGTTCAGAAAATGATTGTAAACAAGATATATACTATACTCAACTATTTTACCACTGGCGGTAGAAGTCAACCTTTTTTACTTTTCATTAACATTAAAAATATTTATTTGAATTACTGTTTAAGGAAGTCCACATATACGTTTAATATAATCAGCATTTATTCTTAAACCTTTTTTTAAAAAAAAAAACCTTTCGTATTCGTAGTGCTGCATAAGGTTAAAATATTATTAGAAGGAATTACTCAGAATTTTGAAAAAAGATCTCTGCAAAATCTACATTTTCTCTGAAATTTATTTGTTTGGCATAGTAAGATAAGTAGAATGATTGCGCTGGATTAAAAATGTTTATTACGCTTTCTTTATAATACTTGCCTATTAGAAAAGAATGTAATCAAAAACATGAAAATTAATTAAAAAAAACTAAGCAAAATGGATGAAAGCAAATATAACATTGGTTATTGCGGGAAGAAATTTATTAGAAAAAATTCAGGTTTCATTTTATCTCGTATAAACAAATATTTTAAATCACCGAACTCTGAAAAAATAATAAATGAATTCAAATTGCATTCCTAAATAGGCACCCCAAACTATTGTTTTAGTTACTAATAAATTGTATCTGACAGAGAAGAGCTTTTCAAGTGCTGCTTTCACCAATAATGAACTTAATTTTAAAAAATATATTATGCACAATGAAAAATTTCATATATAATTCGTATTAGATGAAAACAAAGTTCTTACAGAAAGTATTTTTTTAATCAATCCATTAATGCGCATATTATAGCAAATGTTTTTTCATAATTTAGCATTCTTATTGGCATATTTTATGATCAAACGATTCTTTCACTGAAGTGTTTTGCATAAGGCATGAGTGAAAATTATTTACTGATGTCGTCTTTGTGGTAACCTAACTACGGAAACAACATAGAATTTTTTTTTCCTTCTATTATTTGAGTATTTTTAATTTGTTAAAACAACAACAAAAAAATGCTCTCTATGTGCAAGTGAGTTTGTTTTATTAAAACAGATTATATATTTTTCATTTTTTAAGCATTTAAAAAATATCTACGTGTACATCTACTGTGTGCGTTCTTAAAATAGTTATAATTTTTATAAATATTATATTCCTTTCAAAAATTCTATTTTAGGTATAAAAAGTTAATATTTTTATAACTAGCATAGAAAAGAATATAAATCATATTAATTTCCTGTATTATTTTTTACTCTTTATACGAAAACATTTTTAATATCTTGAATTATTTTTTTTTAAATATTGATCAATAAATCTATTTATAGTTTATTAAGAAACAAATCAAAGAAAATATATTAAATACTTCCTACATTAAATTGAAAACCGAATCACTGAAATGTAACCAGGACTGCCAAAACTAAAATAAAAACAGGATTAAAATTTCACTGATTAAAAGAAAAAAATGTTATTTCAGTTATGGTAATTGCCGATATAAAAACAAAAGAGGTATATCATGCTTCAACGGTGGAAATGCTCGAAGGTACAACAGGTAGAGAAAGCACAGCTTCATTCTCATATCTCAGGAAAACAGAATGAGAAAAGGTTCATTTTTTTTTTTACAAAGAATACGTTATTTCAGAGATATCTTTATGATCTGAAATATTTAAATCCGTAAGAATTCAAAAGAAAAAGTATTCTGTTATATCTGATTATAAGGATATTGTGTAGTGAACTGAAATTGTGCGTTTAACTTTTGAAATAACAAACAAGAAAATATTTTTAAAAAAGAATCGATATTTTTATTGTTTTAAAGTAAGAAACGTTTTCTGTGTTTGCAGCCCCGTGATCATTTTATAAATTCAAAACACGTTATTAAATTTCGAATGCAGATTAAAACATTTTTCTACATACAAATTTATCTTTTTTTTTAATTCATAAATTTCAAAAAAAAATAGTGATAGAATATCAAAATAATTTTTTATATACGTAATTAAAAAAATTGTAAGCATATTTTTTTGACAACAGTTCTAGATTTTAAATTCATTCTAAAATTATTTTTTCTAACATACAACCAAAATAAAACATAACTCTATTGACAATTAATTAATAATCATTATAAGAAAACCTCCATCAATTTTTAAAAAGTTTGCCGATGAAAAAAAAATAGTATTTTGAGAAATAGTAGTTATAAATATATTCTCTTAATAATAATAATAATTCTCTTAATTAAAAAGTGTTTTAATAATATTTTTTAATCTATTATTTTCAAAACAAATAATATTTTTTGTTTAAAACACAGTTTCTGCGGATTTTATTTAGTATATAAGGCAAATATTTAGAAAAGAGAGAACGTATCAGGTAAAATTTCTATATTTTTTGACAAAGAAATACGTATTTACGATTCGTAGATGTGATAAATAATAGACTTCAAACGTGTTCGGTTTTATAACATTTCTGAATTGAAATTCTACAGGTGTTTTTTGCTTACATCTGCCTTAATATCCGTTACCCACGCAAGTTGTTATAACAAAAACATCTTCCGCAGATGATTCCCCAGGCTGTTTTAAAATTGTTCCAAGCCATCACGTCAGAAATTACGAGCTAAATTTATATAATTCACTTGATATGGGCTACAATGCTATTAATGCATCTAATTATCATTATTTAATGTATCATATTGTTATTTTATTACTGTCAGTATTTTAATTTTTCGGTTTATCTGCTGAAGTATTTAACTTATTGTTAATTGTAGTAATAGTAGTAGATGCTAGAAACCAATACTTGTAATATAGGCTATAAAAGTTTTATTATGCTCGAAGCATAATCCAATTAAATGCATTGTGTTCCAAATGTTAAAAAATATATATATTGAATACATTACATGCATGTTATACTACTTAAGGAAGCCATTATATCTTAAAGAAATTTTGGATCTCTAAAATAAAAACATATATTTCTTATTTAATTTTAACTACATAATCGGATTTTCTAATGCTACTATCGAACGGAAATATTTGGTATGAGGAAACTAAACTATAAATTGTAATTTGAAAAAAAAAAGTATCCGATTCAAATCGAACAAACCAAACGATATCTGATTCATTTTTTTTTATTTTTTTATTTGAGTGAATGGCAACGATCATTGCACTGCATTCTCTTCCGCTTGTTAGATTCGCAAGAATGATATGTTCATTTCTTCACCATTTTTTTTTCTTTTCAATTTAACGGTACTAGAGATACAGATAAAAAAGAAATTATTCTAGACTAATTCAGTAAAAATCCGGTCATCGGTGATTTTTATCTCGCATGCAATAACAAAGCGCGAATTGAAAGAAAAAAAAGCAGCACAAAAATAGGTTGTTAAGCCTAAGAAGCTGACAGCGGAATTCCCATTGTCGAATTAACACGACCAAAAGCAATTGTTCTATCAAAAGAAACTCATGTTTCAAGAGTTCTAAAGAGATTAGCGGTAGTTCCATTTCGACTTACGCACTTTTTTTGTTTCATACATAAACTTTATATCTCTTTATCACGAAATGGAATTTTTAAACAGTAAAAATAAACTCTTATTTAGGAAGGATATATTTTTATTTGTGAAAATGGAATATTTATGTTACTTTTGAAATCGTGTGGAAAATTGTCAGTGGTTATCAAAATAAGTTATCGAAATAATGGAGCTCTTAGGCTTTCGTGAAAAGCAAAAATAAAACATTTCGTTCGCTTGCTTAAATAAAATAAAGCTCTTAAAATTTTTGCATAAAGTACATTGTAATGTTTTTGAATATTAATAATGGACCATGTCTTCTAAAAGCCTTAATTTTATTTATAGTTTAATAGTTTTTTGAAGGAAAAAAGAAACAAGTTTTTTCTTCCATGGTAGAAAACTAATTTAACACTTAAAATCTTACAGGCGAATGAAATCAGCATTCTATTTCAAATGACCTTAGGAATGGAATTTTCATTGAAGGTCAACTTACGATTTGTTGAGTGTATTTGTTGATGCTTAGTAATTATTTTCAAAGGGATTCATGTTAAGCTTCTAGTGAAAATAAGAGTTCATGTGATTAAATTACTTTTCTTGAGTGTTACAAGTGGGTAATTTATTTCATATAGCTCTCGTATTTTCTTCAGATATCACTTTAGAGAGATACACAAGGACTCGTGTTTTTGTACTACCGTGAAATGACGAGGACATAAGTTGGGATCTAATTCTCATTACATTCATACCATTCCAAGGAAGGATCACAGCTTTATTTGTATAATATGCAGAACTTTTCAGTGTTGGATGTAATCAGGATTCGAATATATGTATATTCACTTGAATATCGGTGTTTAGGGTGTCTGTGATCTTGACGAGTTAGTTTCTGCAACCTAAAATGCTTTTCTGGTAAACTAAGGATTTTCATTTGAAAGCTGCATTTTTTACTAAATTTATCTCTAAATTAACTGAATTACGTATTCAAGGACGTAAAAATCTCAAGAATCAATATATCCGAGCTTTTTCATGTCTTTTTCAATTCCTACTATTAGCTCGCATTGTCTATATATTTATTTATTTATATATTTGTATATTTATTTATTTATCTTGGTGAAATTTTCAATCGTTAATAAAATACATTTTCAAGCGCTGAATTGAGCTGCAATTTTATTTATATACAGGATCATTTTGGATGACAATGCAATAATTTAATTATCATTAATAAAAATGAATTGATTAAAACTAATTATTTAAAGAATTACAAATACAGCCACGTTGGCGACTTAGTGACCCTTTTGGCGACTTGTGTCAAAACTTGAAAAGGTTTTTTTCTCACGTGTTAAAGCATTCAGTTGGACTAAAATTAAAAGGACAATACGATACTTTAATGATGATTAAAAAACTAATTACCACTTAATGTTGTGATTCTGTCCTATGTATATACATATTTATATTAATTGTAACTATTTAATAAAAAGTAGCTAAAATAAAATTTTTCGTTGTCTATTTATCAAGGGGAGGGCACGACTAAGGAAATTCATTTGGGATCGAGACT
>BMAV01020868.1:0-91985 GCA_019973955.1 Trichonephila inaurata madagascariensis | reverse complement strand
TAACAAAAAAACTTTTTTATAACATGTTATTCCCCGACTTTTTATTAAAAAAATTGTTTCATTCTCCTTTTCTAATTTTTTTTATTTTAATATATGAGTCTGACTTGGTGGGAACTCCCACCAAATTTTCTCTTAATTACTTGAAAACGTTTTTATGTGATTAGAAATTTTAACTTTTAGAACTGTATTGTCATTATTTTTAAATATTTTAAAATTTAAAATGTTTTTATTTTAACAAATGTTTGGCGCAGTATAGCCTAGATTGGTTCTTGCGCCATAAAACCCTACTCTCACTCACTCACTCACCCGATTAAATATGGATGCGCAACGGTGGAGAGAAAGCAACGATAAACAGGCTGCCACTCGTTGTTGCTTATGGACTTCCAACAGCGTGTGATGAACCCACTTGCCCAGCCTGTACGTCTTACCTAAGCGGTGCAGATGAAGTCTAACCGTTTCACTGGAAGTGTTGAATTATCTGACAAGTTCACAACACGTTTGACTACTGTTCTCCTCAATGGCCGCCTGCAGGGTTTCGTTATCCAAGGCCTGTGGTCGTCTTGTTCGAGCTTTATCACAGAGATAAAAATCTCCCGACCCGAATTTTTGAAACCAAAGCCTTGCTGTACGTTCATTGACAGCACTATCCCGAAACGCTTGACATATTCGGCGACTTGATGCAGCGGCTGATAAGCCCACTTTGAAGTCGTAAAGTAAACAACCTCGAACGAGCTCTTTCGATACGTCCATTTAGCTTCGTTACTGTACGAATTCCGATTGATGAATGTGAGCAGTGTGTGTGACCTGCGTTTATAACAAATGATATTCCTACTCTCGACTGACGGTTTTTAATCACATCATACACGAATTTGCATATTTATTCTCACTTCTTTCAATGGAAACGCGCAAACGGCAAGAACTTTTTTGTTTATCTTGTACATTTTTGGCGCAAAAATTAATGTAAGACCTAGTTTATTCAGGCGGGAACATGGCAATTTAGTACATCAAATGCAGGTATATTTAAAAACTATATAAAACTGTATAAATAATATATATATATTTTTATCTTTAAATCACATTCTTTGTCGAAATAATATGCTAAAACACACGAAGAATTTATCGCAATTCATAATCTGCTTATATTTTAACGAAGAAGTGTTATGTAAGCTTTTTATGTTGATACAATTCAATAAATATTTAAGAAAAACAAGTAATATTAAAAAATTTTAAGTCAGTTCCTACTTTGAATGGATGGATAGAAAGTATTTTATTACAGATTGAAAATTTGAACACATGCCTGCCATGATCCGATACCTTGACCACTGGGCTACCGCAGAACTCTCGCTATCAGAGCTCTCGAGTAAGTGAACAGTGAGACTTTAATATTCACTCACTCACTTAGCAACTTTTTAGGCCCCGGAAACGAAAATGTGCCTTTATAAAAATAGTTGTATGTTGAAAAAAGTAGAAATTTTTATAATTACAAAATTTCACAACTGTATTAATTGTTGAATTAAAATTGTGTGAGCACTTTTTGAAATGTTCGATGCACGGAAAAAAATTTTCATACAATTATTTTTATAAATGAAGAAGTTATATAAAAACTGTGAATTTGATAAGTAGTTATTAAATATTATTGAGTATTTTTTTAAAAATTCGTAAAAAAGTATTTGGCATTTTGTTTTTTAAATCAGTAACTCTAAAAGATCAAAGTATAAGTTTTTTAAAAATCATTTTCAAATAAACGCATCGATATCGATTCATTATCTTAAATTATATAAAGTATCGCTGTTTTGGGAAAAAAAAACCGTATCATGACGAAATAAATCATATTTCCAATTACAAACTTGCTGGGAGGTTTTTAAATGCGCAAATAAAATTTAAGAGTATTTTTTAAAAATCATAACAAAAGTTAGTAAAGAAGAGCTTTAAACGAACGCGCCGCGAAATCGTCGGGAAAAAGAAGGATCAGACCTTCAAAATAAAGTTATTCCTATTGTAAAAATGTTTTATTTGCTAAAATTTTTATTTTTTTTCGAACTTCATTTTTAAGTTAATGCCTTCAAACTTAATATATCAATTGCAAACACACACAACCGTAATTTTTTAACAAAAATAATTTTTAAATATTTCTTGCAAAAAGGGAAAAAAACGAAAAACACAGTTTAAAAAAAAAACACCGCAAATTTTAAGTAATTTGTTCAACTTTTGTACAGATTACGGACAACATCGTTCTACACACGGGAAAAAAAGTTTCGTGAGATTATTTTTATAAATAGAAGTTATTAAGTATTTAAATAAGATTTTGAGTATTTTTTGAAAAATCATAAAAAGAAAGTTTTTGACATTTAACTTTTTAAATGACTGATTCTAAAAAAGAAAAGCATGAACTTTTTTAGAGTAAAATGTCATTTCATTAACACAAAGAAAATGCAAGCGGAACGATTTAGAAATCAATTTCATAAAAAAGTTACCAATGTTGACTCATTTTAGAAAAACCGTAAAAAATTGAAAATATAATTATTTTGTAAAATAAATTATACCGTAACATGGCGAAGTAAAATGATCTTTCCGATTATGTAATTAATTTTTTGCTGAGTCTCTTAAAATTAGATCTTATTTTAAAAACGTCTGGGGAAAAAAAAGGGTCGGAGAATTTGAACCTTGCTCCTGGAGGGAAAAAATGGCACTAATTATGCGTTTAAGGTTTTAATTAATATCTTTTTATCTAATTGGAATATCTGGAATATAAATGGTAAAAACGGATTCTTTGGATCATTCCCGAGCTTGTGGTACCCTTGGCGAGTTTCTGCGTCGTGCGGTTCGTGAGAAGATAGATGTACATACGTTTATTTACCTACGAATTTTAATAGTGTAGATGCCACTTTTTTGGTGCTAGGGGCCTGATATTTGGGGGATCGTAATAACTATTGTAATACCATATCTGTTGGGACGCATTCCCCCTCTACAACTTTTTGGCCAATATCTCGGCCCCCGAGCCTCACAGTCCACTTCGTACCTGGCTCATTCGATCCCTCTACATCTGCTCTTCCAATTATTATAATTTCATGCTCATAGGGCTATTTCTTCCATAGTTTTTAATTGTTTTAATCTTTTTTAAACTTTTTAAATTTGTTTAAATTCACAATATCTTAGCTCCTGTTCGAGTCTCGAACTTGAGATTTGAATCAACTGTTCCACTTGTCGAGACCCATCCAGTCATCTACTTTATTCTCACTGTGTAGGCATGGGAAGGGCTTAAGCACTAAAATATCATGCTCCCATTTTAATCCTATGGAGACTGGAAAACATTTCACCCCTTCCTAAGGAATTGAGCTTGGGACTTGATTTTTGGAGGTCGGCCATATTTTCGTATTAGCGCAAACTTTACGTGGAATTGGCCCCGTCCGGTGCTATCCACCCCCTGTAGGTCTTCCCCAGTAATAACTCGAATCCTATGCCACCTTGGTCGACCGCACCAGCTGGATTCCTCTGTTCTCCCTATGAGCATTCAAGATATATTTTCTCAGGACCATAGCGCCATTTCTTTACCCATATTCAACATTTTAAAATTATTTTTAAAGTTTTATTTTTAAATCCCGCATAGCCGCGAGGAATTTTGAGCTTCGTTAATGAAATTTGGACCAAAGTTTCTCCTCAATGGGCTCTTTCATCTGTTATAATTTGTGTGTAGATAGTGGGCCTAGAGGGGCGTTATCACTAAAATTAGAACTCTCTTGTTATTCCTATAGGGTTCGTTCTTTTGATGACGTCACCTTTTTCTGAGATAGAAGGATGAAACTTTGGGATCACCTACTACTCTGTATATCGTTGGGATGTCCGTAGCCACTTACGTCACAGTTGTTCCCCCGGGGGAGTTAGTTTCGTTTTCCTTTCCCGAGCTAGCACCGCCCCATTTACAACTACAGACTCCGGACCGGTTCGAATGGATTCCTCTTGTGTTTCCTTACAACCAGGCCGAGTTTCGAGTTGCTGGTTGCCCTGCTTCTATTTTATTTAATTGTTTTAAATGTTTTAATTATTTTAAAATGACCAAACTCGGGGGCTCTTCAGGCGGATGTCTTAATGTTCTTAGGAAAGATTCTTCCCACCGAGAGATTCAATATTAGGTCTCATTTATAACATTCGGTTCACCTCATCTCCAGATACAGTCTGCCGACCCCCATGTTATTGGTCCTATTGTCCCTGTGCGGGGTGTTTAAATTTATTTAAATCGTGATTATCTCGGTTTGCTTTTCCGATTGACTTAAGGTTAGTATCGTTCAACTCTGCTCGTGACCGCCTTTCGTCCTTGGCCCAGCTTGCCCTGCTCAAGATTTTAGAAAGATTTTAATCTTGTTACGCCAAAGAAGTATAACTTCTTATGTGTGTACATAAGTAGACACACACTTTTTAAAGCACAGTTAATGAATACAGTCAATAGAGCAACGTCATAAAATTCCATTTTGCTGAAAACTGATTTTCGACGCCAACTTTTGTCATTGTTGTAACAATAACAGTGTTACAACAATGCAGACAATAAAGTTGGCGCCAAAAACTGGTAATCCAATGGTTTTAATTAATATCTTTTTAACTAATTGCTATATCAGACCGAATTGTGAATCTAAACCATTCTCGAATTCACTTGAACCCACACAAAAAATGTCATCAAATCGGTCACTTTAAAATTCAGTCAATCACACACAGAAAAATATGTATATAAAGATTATTTGAAAAGATAATTAAAACGTTAAAAGCATGTTATCTGACATTTTAAAAAAAGTTTGCAGTTTGGCTGAAAATCGATTTTCGAACGCCAACTTACGTCATTTTCATATCAATAACGTTTTACAACAATGCGGTGAATATTGACTTGAATGTTTTAAAAATATCTTTTAACTAATTGCGATATCGGACGACTTGAATCTACCATTCTCGAACCATTTAAACCCACACAAGATTTTTATAAATATATATATATATATGATGAATCCCCAGCCCTTCAAATGTCAGTTGGGGTAAGCTTCCTAACAGGACAACTCAACCCACTTCCCGCATAAGAACTTTGACTTCTACTTTCGCCGGACTAAAAGACACGTGCACTAACGACTCACTTGCTGCTGATCAACGCTGAGAGATCTCGTCTTGTCATGGCTTGGAGTACACACTGTTTTGCTAAACCTTGGAATAAAAAATATGATAAACGGCTGCAGGGAGACAGTGAAATAATAGTAGGAATTGAAAAAGAGCATGATTTGTCTGCATTGTTGTAACAATGCACACCCGGTTGGCTAGTTTGGCTGAAAAACCGGTTTTCGACACCAACTTTTGTCATTGTTTTAACAGTTACATTGTTGCAACAATGGAGATGAATTTAAGTTGGCGTCGAAAACCGGTAATTAATTAAATTTAATTAATGAATTAATATTTGAAGAAAACTGTATTAACATCAAGTGTCATCCAGTACAAGTTTTAAAAATTATTTGAACTTGATTGGATGAATAGAAAGTATTTTATTAACGATTAAAAATTTGAACAAGATAAATATATATATATAAAGAGAGAGAGTGAGCTAATAGCAGAGAGGAATTGAAATGTCGTCGTTATTGTTTTTTCACGTGTTTTCACACTTGCAAGTACCAAGAAGTGACGCACAATTTGGTAATAAAACATTTTTCCATCTCCGATTAAAAATACTGATGAAGCATTTTTGAAACATATGAATTTAGAATACTTGTAAATATTTTTAGAAAGAATATTTATGAAAGAAAATATTAATAACTCCTTTATACATCATATTAGAAAGAAAGTGAGAGACCATTTCTAAATGAGGGAATTTTGTCACCGTTCTGATGGATTACCTGTTAGCGCAGGATTTAAAAAAATGGCAGCGTGAGCTATATATAGTACCTAGAGGCAAATTTTGAAGGGTGGCAATTTTTTATTTATGGTAGTGTTAATTGCGTATTAAGTTAATTGAACTATTGTATCATTTAGATCAATGCTTCTCAATCTTTCAATACTTGCGATCCAATTTTCAACCATACTTTTCATCGCACCCCCCTCCATATAATAATAATGTATTGAATTCAATAATGATGCATTTGACGCTAAAGCTACTATACGATTTTAATTATAAACCGTTTAAATTATGAAGATAAGTATTAAATTTTGTGTACAATTTTGTAAATGACAAGTCCAAGGGAGTCACTAGTAATTATTAATCAATCTTGTTCTTAACATAGTATCGATAAATTAATTTGCGCAGTACTGATGCGCGTTTATAAGTACACTGCTGTTTCTAAAAAAAATGCAACACTATGAAGGAATCATCAGAATTAAGTGAACTTTTCAGCAAATATCAGTTATAGGATGTTACGTAAAATAGTAAGGATTCAGAGCCACCGCGCATGCGTGGCGTGTGTAGCGCCTCTGAACTAATGCTGAAAACGTATAAATAGAGGGCTGTAGCGGGACGTTGAATAGAGTTAATGATCATTTGGTAGTGGCGAACGTTTAGTAAGAACTAAGTATGCCTCCACGACGAAATAAGGAGAAATTCCAACAACTTACGGAGTTTGAACGGGGAGGATTATCGGCCTTCGAGAAGGAGGATTTCCTATCACGCAATAGGAGCTCGTGTACAGTGCAACAGTTCCACAGTGATGCGAGTTTGGAAGCAGTAGACCGACGAGCACCGAACAACTCGAAAACTGGCAGTGGACTACGGAAGGTGACGTCAGTACGCGACGATCGACACCTGCTCCGCATGGTGGTGAATGATTGTATAGCTTCCTCCATGCGGTTGGCAGCAGGTTGGTCTACTACTACATGTGTACTAATGTCGGCTTCGTCAATTCGTCGACGTCTGCTGCACCGTGGATTGCGTGCAAGGGTGCTTTATACAGGATCCCCCTCACGGCAAACCATCTACGGCTGCGTCTGCAATGGGCTCATGAGCACAGAGCCTGGCAAGTTGATTGGCAGCAAGTTGTCTTTTCAGATGAATCACGCTTCAATTTGTGGGACCATGATAGCCGCATTCGTGTTAGACGCTATGCCGGCGAACGCTGCCTTCCAGAGTGCATTATCGAACGACATAGTGGCCTAACACCCGGAATTAGGGTTTGGGGTGCGATTTCGTATCATGGACGATCCAATTTGCTATGAATTGAGGGTAATCTCAATAGCAACAGGTACGTCCGTGAAGTGCTGCAGCCCGAAGTCGTTCCCTTCCTTCAAGGCATCCCTGGAGCTATCTTTCAGCAGGATAATGCACGTCCACATGTTGCAAAGACTGTTCGTGACTTCTGTTCACCCCAACACATGCAACTTATTCCTTGGCCTGCTTATTCACCGGATATGTCACCTATTGAGCACGTGTGGTATTTGGTTGGTCGGCGTCTCGCTCGTAATCCGCGTCCTGTAGCTTCAAAAGACTAACTTTTGTTGTGCATACAAGCATGCTCTTCCACAAGCAAACATTCAAAATCTGTTTGACTCCATGCCACGTCGTACAGCAGCACTTATTGCACCGCGTGGTGGCTACACCAAATACTGATTTCGGACACTTAATATTGTTTTTTTTTGCTTTGAAAATTTCGTCATATTTAGGTGTACTAATACAAGTCGTTGGTGCATTAAATTTCATTTAATTCTAATGATTCCTTCATGGTGTTGCATTTTTTACAAACAGCAGTTTATATGAGTATAAATGTGTATTTTACTTTTATTATGTCAGAATGTATTTTGTGTTTTACTTCCTCTTAGTTAAATTTGTGATTTTTTAAATCTTTTATTTTCAACTTTTCAATATGCTCGCGCCCCACAGTTTGAGAAGCACTGAGCTAGATGATTTGAATTTTTAGAGAATGAATCCAAAGGATAAAAATAAATACTAATAATAAAAAAGAAAATACAGAGCTGACGAGCTTCATTTTATTGTAGTGCTTAATGGTGTACAATGAACGACAACTCGGCAGCCCATCAGGTGCAAACAGTGATAATATAAAATTTTGAAAAGTGAATTTAAATTTTTAATGAAACGTAGAACAATACAATTCGCATGTCAAACGATTGAATTTATTTTTCTTGCTCTGGGTGTACATGACGACCCACTAAGATTATGTTTACTCAGCAAATAATTTTCGCCAAGTTTGCTGCTTTATGTAAAAATCCTAAGAAGAAAAATCATTTGGCTTAAAAATGTGCCAAGAAGAAAGGCAAATTAGGAAGAAATAGTTCTCCAGATAAATTTTTGCAGCCACTGTCAAAAGATACCATTAAAAACTGTCAAACGATACTTAATTATTGGATTAAAATTTTCTCTTAAATTCCTGATTACGTTTAAATTATAGTAAGACTCCGCTTAACGCGGGGTATACGTTCCATCAAAGTAGAGCGTAATATGAAACAGCGTTAAATGAGGTTATCTCATCATGTAAATAATGGGGTTAGGGAAGATGGGTAGCAAATTCGTCAGGTATTTTACCATTAAATTTATTAATTATGTGTTTTATAACAATAAAACAAAAATATATTTCTTACAAATATAGAAACATAATAAATTAATATACATATAAAAATAAATAAAATTCTAACATTTCAGATCATACAGTATCTTCTGTATTTCCAATTTTCTGCCTTTTTTTCAAGATGGCATCTAATGTAATTTGCGTTTTCCTTTTGCGCTCTGTAAGAAGCTGTTGGTAAGTGGATAAGGCATCCATAACGCCCCGTCTTGACTTTGAACTCCTGTCAAATTTTTTTTTTTCTTGCTGCTTTATTTTCGTGTTTTTTGTTAACACCCAAGATAAAAACTAAAAACCATAATATTTGTCACTATAGCAATCGTTATATTATATAAATTTATACTTACAATAACGTTAACAAATGTTTGAAACGGTAAAACTACGTTCGTATAACACCGCTGAAAAGAAGAAACACAGATAAACTGCTTCGTTTATCGGGAAGCCTACGCTAATTCGGGGAATCCCACAATTCAAATAAAAGAGCGTTAAACCGAAACAGCGTTAAGCGAGTGCCTTACTGTACTCTAATATAGGATCTTCAACCTGCGGGCCACGAATGGTCCACTGAAGGCATTTTAGTGGCTCCTCATTTTAATTTCAGGTAATTTAAAAAAAATTGCCTTGTCTATTTTTGTTGTGAAAAACGCCATTTTTTCTGTTATTCTTGATATGTAAAACATTTCACTGATGTGTTTGATATCCATTCAAAAATTTCACTGTGTTGTAAATAATTTTAAAAACAAAATATCTGTCTATACATAAAATCTCAGAAATTTTGAGAAAGAAAGGTAGACTCTTATCTGTAACAGGTGTTTGCAAAATATTTTAATTCGACTCCATTTAACTTTTTTGAAACCAATATGTACAAATGTGTAAGCACCATTTCTTCCCTTAGTATCAGTTCTAGTCTTATAAAGCAAACCTCTCTTTTTTATATAAATTTTCTGACTACAATATTTTTTGACAGTCTTGTGTGACCCGTGGATCATTTTAAATTCATTAATTGGCCCTCGAGAGTGAAAAATTGAAGACCCTACTCTAATACGTAAGTGGATTGATAAAATATTGTTGAATTTTTTGTGAGGTTTACTTTGATACGAATCATAAGAGAAATTTAATTCTGGTTTAACATATTTTTGAAAATTGTGAAACCACCCCCATAAGGTGACCGTTTCTTTGATTATCCGCGTGAGCTAGAGGTGTAGGGTTTACAAAAGGAACAGAAATTTTTGTATTCTTAATATGACTTTATTAAGAATATTACTTAAACTTCTAACAAATTAGATAATTATATTTGTGAGAGAATCTACTATGAACAAACACACAATAATAGTTATACCGAATCACGTAATTTGGACCACTATCAATATCTAATCCGCCTAATCTCACTTCTAATAATATTAAAAGTCCTAATATCAAATAATCAATCCTACCTTAATTTGATCGTAGCTTCAATACTATGAAGAGGCGTCTGGGCGCGCGTGCAATGGTATGCACCTTGACCTAATGGCTTAATCTTCAAGGTAACTTCACAATTGGCTGTCAATTCACGCTTGTATCTCTTTCACACATAACATTCCTAAAATTGCCATACGACTTACTGAAACTTCTGTTATTTAAAAGCTGTCTTATTTGCTTTTCCTCTTCACGTTTCGCTTCTTTGGTTTTGGTTGGAAAAGAGTTCCCATTACTCTTGGCCCCCAAAGAACCCAGAGATCATGTAAGGAAAAGACGCGTGAGCCCGTCACAAAATAAAGTTTAGTATTGGAGAAAGAAGGCATTTGAAAAGTGGTCAGGTACAATTTTTAGGCGGCTAAAACAATTGTATTACCCTGCTGTGTTATCGAATACTATATAGCAGTTAGGGTGCATAATCATGATTGTATGTACTATTCATCAACTCTAGAAAGCATAAAAATTAAGTTATTAGTACGAATAAAAAACAGTTTTATAGAAAGACCCTATACTTACAATTATGTAACTATTATAGTATTAATTTATGCTGGGAAAGAGAATTTAGTAGGGGCAGTCGGACCAACACCTATAGCTATGCTGTTTCAGTTCATGGAAGGACCAAGATTTCTTTCTCGGGTTCCCGGAAAATCATAAGATTTCCATACCTTTTGTATTCACGGGAATGACATGGCGGAAATAATCTAAAAAGCTAGTTTGACTTAAATGTAGATTTTGATCTCCGAAATAAATTTTAGCTGACCTCACGGTGGAAACTTTGCAATCGTTCACCCCAAATTCCATGGAAGGGGAAATGTCCGTTTGAACCCCCAGCAGTGGGGTAAGAGTGTAATAAGAAAAAGAACGATTGAGAAGAATTTTTGCAGCTTGCTGAAGGAGAGAGTCAATATATAGAACTAAGTCCTGGTCAGTTCCTGTCTGTTTGTGGAACATCTCTTCGTTAACGAACAGTGCCGGTTTAATATCATTTCGAGTGCTGGGCACAGAATATCTACGGGCCTCCTTGGCACTGGACGATCCAAGAAAAGACTCTTGGAACCGGTTAAGTTAAACTTATTTGGTCCCTTACGGGCCCCGGTCCTCTGGATGCCCACCCCAAGCGTTCAGTGGATAAACCTGCACAGGCATGCATTGAAATTTTTCTCTAGTTCAACGTTAAAAGAAGCAAGTGTACTGCATGGCAGTAAAGATGCAACAACAAAAAAGAGTGACTAGAAAAAGATGCAAATCGCAAGGTACATGGAGTGCCAGACTATTCATTAGGCAGAGTAGGCAATTGCCTATGGGCCTCGCACTGCTTAGGCGCCCACAAGAGCGTGTTCTGCTTCCTGTTAGTGCTCCAAAAACAGGCCACAGGCCCCCGAGAATTCGACTACCTAGGGTCCTCCATGTCTTTTAATCCGAGATTGGGTACATGCCACTCATTGAATTTTGTAAATTATTCCAAATGTGCAGTTACCTCACACTCGTTGAGAGCTATATGATATCATATAAAGAACTGAAAGATTCCACAGTATTCCTACCATTCTGTTGGCGAGGGAATAAACTAGCGGCATTGTTTGTCGTCGTAAAGAAAATTGTCAGGGCAGATATGCTAGAAAGGAACCAGTTCTAGCAATCAGAAGAGAAAGTTATATGACAGTAGTTTAAAGGAGTAGCTAAAATTTTCCCGTAGTATCATAGTGGAAAGCCATCTGCGTCCATGATGCACTGGCGGAAATATTCGGGAAAATATAATGGTTGTTACAGTGCGGAGTGGAAACATCAACACATGGACCGACGCATCTACAAGTAAACTTTGAAGGGTTTACAATTCGCTTCCATCGAGTTGCTACAGCCTCTGCCGGACAATCTAAATGTTCCTATATCGATTTGGACTATTTTCCATGATTAACACTTAAACTTGGATTTATTGGCCCTGTTAAGAAGATTGCCATATACCTAATAGTAACAATGCTTTTCGTTTGTAAATTTACACACTAGATGAAAGTTCTCAACAAGTTATGCTTCTCTTTTAGTAATGACAGTCATCACGTAGGTGTCTAGCATCGACTGGTAACAGATCCAATACAACCGCAACTGTAGAAATCCCCACCATTTTTTAATGTGGAATGGTAGCTTTAAGTGTCATCGCTTACGACAGTACCTCTAGTCTGTATTGGAGATCATAAGTCGGTCCAACGTTAAATGGATGACTTGCGCTTAGTTGTATTACTTAACAACAGAATAACGCTCAACTGCACACGGCATGTACCAGCTCATAGCTATTCAAGGCATCTAGATTCAAGATGCTTCTGTGGTCATCATTATCTTCTAATCTTTACCCTATAAGAACAGCTGGAACGTTAATGGTCATCGGAATATGGTTGATAATGAATGGCCATCCACCCCTGGTTCAAATTCACAACTTCATGACTTAATGTTTTGATGACTACATCGCCACCCACGGGGGAACTCACCACCTACTTTTCGTCTGGTGTAGTAGTATCCTGCTAAAATAAATATTATACATTGTTTCAGGCTGTCTTTTATAGTTGATTTTCATACATTGGTGCCGATTGGTCATGGTCATGAATTCTGGTCGATGTTCTCGAGTAGTAAGTTCGAGTCCTGGTGTCATTGAAGATATGATGTATAGATAGTATGATGCATGTTAAATCTGTTGAAGCTCAAAGTCCTCACATTGGCATGGTGTGGAAGCTGGGAGAGTAGAGTGTTAGTTTAGATATTATCCTCGTTACTTGATCGAGATGCGAAATTACGACATTAATTGTTAATAGCCCCCGCTTTGCTTTATAGTGAGACGGTAACAAAAATCAAATCAAATCAGTGGCGCAAGGGGGGTGTCCTAGGGGCCGGACACCCATAGCCCTTGATTTTATTTTCGATTGGTTATAATCCTATGTATATATTACGTAAAATTTAATTACATATTTGTTATTAATAATTAATCTTATTAATTAATGCTAATTATTTATTCAATAATTAATTTTGTATTGTTTTTGTTCCTGAAAATCGACAAAATCAAAACAGTATGTTGGGCGGCGTATTGGAGCATGATACTAAAATCGTAAGCTTTCGACCCTAGACCCTCCCCTTGAAAAATTTTTGTGGGCGCTACTGAATCAAATTAACGCATAAGTTTGTGGTGCTGCATTTTAATTGCAATGTAGAGTACATACTTTTACGTAATAGCTTGGCAATGAAGCTTGATTGACTTGATACTGTAGGAAGTCAAGATATCGCCAAAGATCAATTATATTGGATATGTTAATAAATTGGTAGGGCACTGAAATGTAAGTTCATTGGTTTTCTTCTGCCAAAGGTAACGCGTTTTATTTTGTGTAATGTGATTGGTTGTCATATCATATACATATATACTCAAACTTAAACTCAGTGGCGCAACAGCCCATGAGGGCCAAGGTCTACAGTGACCATCCCAGTATAGGTGACCATTGGGCGCTGAGGTGCATGAGCAGATGTCTGATCAGGTGGTCAGTCTGAAGCGAAGCCCCAAGTGTTTTAGTCCCCAAGAAAGCTTGGTACTCATTTATCGACCCACTAACGGGATGAAAGTCTGAGTCGACCTTGCCCAGCCCTAGGATAGTACCCTGAACCTGTGGTGTGGAAGCGCGATACGCTACCACTCGACCACTGAGCCTCCATATATATATATATATATATATATATATATATATATATATATATATATAGGGCACTGCGAGCAACTGTCTTGCCAACTTATATTTACATTATTTTGAAAGTAGTTACATTAATAATTCTAAATATTATATGTATCGTTATATAGATGACATAATCATTTTTGGCAAGCAAGTCAATTTTATACCTAACACTAATTTTTATCCACAATATCTTAATTTAATACTGACAAATAGTAACAACAACGAAGCAAAATTTCGTGATATGCATATCAAATTAAAAGATAATGTAATAGTTTCTAATATTTATGAGAATTTAATTTCAATATTATAAAAGTTCCTCGTTGGGAGAGTAATGTACATGTTTCTATATTCAGAAATATTGTTATTAGTTATATACAATGCAATAAATTTCTAGTGTCAAAAAAATTAGAAATAATAAATAACTATAAATATTTTATTAAATATTGCTTTAATCAGAAATACTCAATTAATTTTATTAATAGTTATATGAATGAAGCTATTCGAAATAGTAAGGATTAGAAATTCTTAGATTAATAATAGTTTATTACTATAAATTTACATATTTCCTAGTTATAGTTACCTCCATATTCTAATATTAGATAAAATTACCTATTTTTATTTAATTCATATATACTCTAGTGTCACTAAAGCTATGGTAATTTGTAACTCTCTTTTTAATTTTTATTTCTTTCCTTTCTATACTTTTGCTAAGTGCTACATTTCAACCATTCACATGCTTTGAATCTGCATTAGGGTCCAGAATCTGGCAATAACTTATTTATTGCACTCAGATTTAGCGAGGGCTCTGCATTTTTAAGTGCAATTTTTAGGTAAATTGCCTCTATCTTGTAATGGATTTAGTTATTTCTATCCATTACTTTCAATAGGCTTTTGCTCAGTATTATCTACATACAGGGGAAAGGTCAGCTGGCCAAAAACATGTTCACCCCCCTTGTATAAAATTATTTTATATATTAGCTGTCCCCTATGTCAGCGATGTTTATAATACTGCAGCATCCATTTTATAATTTTTAATCTCGGCTGCTCATGTGTCCTTCATTGTGTGATTTTCCTACTGTCTATGTGTCTTTTGAATGTGATTGATAGATGTTTATCTCTTGTTTGTAGAGAATTAGACTATATATATATATATATAAATTGTAACGTCGTGAGTAAGTAACAAATGAAAGAATGAATTTTAAAAATAAAGGCAGTATTTATTTGCTTCATAGGTTTCTATATATGAAGTAATAAAGTCACAGTTATATGTCAAGCCGGTGCAGTCAGTATCTCACGGGAGTTCAATCCTTTTTCCCGAAAGGCACTTGCTCAACTCTCAACGTCACCGGCGTTCCTCGTCTCCCCTCTCGTTCCTCTCCAATCTCTTTTTTTCAGGGTTCCTCTCAAGTTTTCTCCATCCAGGGCTCTCCTCCTCGTCTCCAAAAAAACCCCCTTTTAAACACCAGGGGCGGGTTCCCAACACGCCCCTCGTCCCTTCTCATTGGCAGGCCACAAAAGTCTGCCCTCGTCCCCGGGTCACATTCGTGTCCTATTTGTGCGGCAAACACAAATACATACCCGGTCAGTCTGGAATGTAAAGCCGCCATCATTCTTGTCCAACACCTGGACACACCACCTGTGTTCTATAATCCCATTCTCTCGACACCGGCCGAGGCGACGGGATTCTTTCAGACAGGCTTCGCCTATTGTCAATGGGGTTTCGGCTCTCTTTGGCCATTATGACTACCAGACTGGGGTGTCGGCATTTGCCCGAGGTCAGACAATAAACCATGACCTCATGGCCACGTGCAATTGTCACCTAACATCTGCTCGGAGCCATACAACTTAGCATGAATGGAAGGGTGGGTTCACCCCAATCGAAGACGTCACAATATATATATATATATATTTCAAAATTTGTAGTCACTCCCTCTGCAAAGAAAGTAGTGGAAATGTAAACAAATTATTTGTTTTAAACTTCATAATTAAAATTTTTATTTATAAAATGCCTAGTGTATCTCACTGAAAAAATATGCACAGTAATTGAACTATTTGGTTTTACTGTCGCATTAATCATATTTATGTCGAAGCTTCACAAACACTCGACAGTTTACTTGTAAACAAGTGTATTATGTAAGTAACTATTACAAATGTGATTCAATAGCAAAGAGGAGGAAAGAAGAAAACTAAGGATCACTAGGTCTTCCCATGTGCGTGTCACCTACGATTGCCAAGGATACGGTGAAAGAGGAAAAAAATATTTTAAACCGATATTTATCTATGGAAAACATTTATCATTCTTCTTGATGGCTCAAAAAATTCCATTTTTATCCTACTTCGCAAAATTTACTCAATAAGAATTTGGAAACCTTAAGTATTTCATCCTATTCTGCTGACTTTCATCTTTTAAAAATATCACAACAATTTATTCCAGAAAAATTGCTACATAAACAAGAAGGTTGCAAAAAAATGCCATCAAATCCATTACAATAGGAATTCAGAGATTTGATTATCATTAAGGGAAAAAAAAAATTGAGTGTGAGGATTTCTTGTTTTGATTTGGAAATAATTCGATTAATTGAAAAAGCGTGTTTTCTTAGCGTTCGAAATTCGGTATTGTTTTTCATCTGCCTAACATTAAGTAAAATTAGGAAGCACATTTAATCCTGAAATATTTGAATGAAAGTTAGAATTTAATTTAGAACTAATATTTAAAGTTAATGTAGAAAAACAATTGGCATTGAATCGCACAAAAATAAATTTAATGATAAACAGCCTATTAATAAAAATGATTAAGCACATTTGATTCTTTTTTTTAACCGGGGTTTCACAAATTAAAGCTGATTAAAAGAAAGATGATGAAATGGTATACGGGACCTTTTATACAAAAAGATATTATCTCTGCAATATTACTAAAATTGTTGAAGCGTTATTTTTCTATATATCCCTTAAGAACTTCATAAAATTTTTCCAGTGTATAAGGAGTTTTTTCCCTGTATGAGAGAGAGATAAAAAGAATTTTAACGTATTCAAGGTCAATTGTACAAAAATTCTTCTGCTTCGATGAAAAAATCGTTCTCCTTATGCTTTTGAAGGAATCCAAATTAGGGTTTGCAATCCCGGGTTATATTTTTAATCCCGGGATTTCGGGATTACATTATCCAAATTCCGGAATTACGATTGGACTATTTATTAAAAATACTTACACATTAACATAGTTGAAAGTGCATAATAAAAGTGAAAATTTAATTAATTAATTCCATTTAATAATTTATTTCGAAAATAAATATAATTTTATTGGAGCAAATAAGGAAATCACCATAAAAACAAATAAAAATAGTACATGTGAAATTAAAAAAATATTTCTTCACTTCTTGCGTTTCTGTAAATAAGCTTTTAAAAAACACAGCTTGTCCAGCGTTTCATCGTTCAAACGGATTCTTATTTTTGTTACAAATTGTCCTGCCGAAGAAAATGCTCGTTCGAATTCGTCATTAAATAGGAGTAAGTTCTTTTCAGGTATAGTCACCACGTCTCCCTCCATTTTTTAAAAAGACATTTCTTTTTGTACTCGTATTTAATGACAGTGTCTCAAATCTAATAGGCTGCATTTTGGTGCATATCTCTCTTTGATAACTTTATCTAATTCTTTCTGCTACACTTAATGGTTTTTGTATATAAATTGATCCAGTTATTGAATCAGAATGTGAATCAATTTCAAGTGTTACCTTATTTGAAATAGAAGGTCCAGTTGCATGAGCTGTTAGTAACGAAATGGGATTTGAAATGTCTCAAATCTTTCAAGCACGTCCAGCTATTAATTAACGGCATTTAATTGAAGAAGGAACTGTAACAAAATCTATTCTTGAGATGTTGCTTATATTATTGTGTAAGTATTGTAGTGAGCCACTTAGATACGTACAACAATCCGCCATACGAGAAATGGTGTGTGAGTGCTTATATATATATATATATATTCTTACTTATAGCACTTATAATTGCACAAAAAAAAATTCTACGTGCATATTTCGTAAACAAAATATAAATTTTCTAAGAATTAAATTCTATATATATATAGTTTGCGATTTTTTTTCGAGTTTTATATATATAATTGTTTTGAGGACTTTATTTATTTTTTAAATTATACTTTCCAAATTTCACACATTGATAACAAACAATGATAATTTTTAAACAAAAAAGGCGAAAAAATATTGCGTAAATGAATTTTTGTTAAAAGGGTATTTGATGAAAAACACAAAAACTTTTTTAAAATCCGTAATTTTTAAGCAATTATTTCAATCTTTGGACAGAACACGGATAATAAAGTTTGACAAACAGAAAAGACGTTTCATATGATTATTTGTATAGATGACGAGGTTATTAAATGTTTAGTTAGAATTTTGAGAATTTTTTGAAAAATCGTAAAAAAAATTTTTTTTGCGGCATTTTATATTTTAAATCACTGATTCTAAAAGACCAAAGTATGGACTTTTTTAGTGTAGAATATCGATTCATTACAATGATAAGAAGTCCGTACAGAATGATTGAAAAATTCTTTTCATAAAAAGCATCAATATTCATCATTTTAGAAAAAATCGTAAAAAAAAAAAAAAATTACTCCGTATCGTGGTGATAAAAATGATCTTTCCGATTTTATAATTATTTTTTGTTTGATTTCGGTAAGAAAAGAACGATAGCAATTTTAAAAACGAAGAAAAGGTAGAAACTCTTCCTTCTTTCTTTAGTCAGAGATTTAGGACATGCGCAGAAGCGCGCTGTAACGCAATTTTGCTAAAGCTTTTTTAAAATTTTACTCACAATATTTTCATACCAGGGGCTTTATATGAAAATCGATTCTTAAGAAGAATAAACTCCCCTCCCCCCAAAAAAAAATTCTATGAAATGGCAGTAGGTACTTAGAGTTTGGAATATCGGGCTAGCGATTAAATAGATAAACACGTGAAGAATATAATGGTGCCAAACGATTATTCAAAATTGTGACAACTTATGATTGCTATAACAACATATATAAAAATTATCTGCCTTTATTAAAAAAGTATTATTTATATTGATCCATTTTTTCGTATTCTAAACTGTAAGACTGTTGCTTACATTATAATATAATCGATTTCATATCAGAGCTATTTCGGGAAATCTATATAAATAAAAATGTAATGTGAGTTTGTTCAAAGCCGCTAATCTTCGAAACTACTGGACCATATCCTCTGAAATTTTGACATAACGTTGCATTTGAATCCGGACTGGTTTTTCGCACTTTTTATTTTGTAATTCTTTCTAAATTTTTTAAAATTGAATTTTTAAATAATTTTCTGGTGTCATGATGTCATATCATGTCACGTTTCTCACTAAATGGAAAATTTATACTTTACACTCAGTTTTTCAAGATTATTACATATTTTTACTATAACTATGTTTATTGATTGGAATATTTATGCAATTTTTTTGTTCTTTGTGACGAAGCATATCTCTTTCCCCTATTTTCCAACAGATCCCTTACCGACAGAAGCTACGAAAATTCCGGGAAGTTCCCTAATTACTGGGAAGGAATTTCGTAGCTAGGTGGTCGAGTTTCGGCACCTTTTTTGCCCAGCTGACCGGACTGTCAAAAAGAGGCGCCTTATCATTGTTCGTTCATTTTCCCAGAATTCGGTGACGCCATCGCGTCGGAGAACATACAACTGTACACCCAGCCTTGGCGTCTCTTTGGGACTAGCGGAAACGACCGAATTGGGCGAGGCAGAGATGTATGAGATCAAGAGAACCGAGACCGGAAGGCGGCAGCAGACCCCGGGGGGACTGAGAAAGAAATGAGCGGTGGATGACGAGGGAAAAGAAATGCTGAAAACGGGCGAGAGAGTCCGGACGAGAAAAAAGGACTGGATCTTTGAAGGGCGGTTCGGCGTCCCTGGTGATAGGAAGAGCGATAACGAGCCGCGAAGTACAGCGGTCTCCTGGCTTGAAAGATCGAGGAAACCGGAGAGTACGGAAGAGACTCGAACTGATTACGAACGAGCCCGCGAAGTACAACGGTCTCCTGGCTGGAATCAGGAACGGGAAGAGAGTGCGAAGAGACCGAGTGATATTGAACTGTAATTAGGAATATACCCTTTTATTTATTATTTTGATGATTTTCATGTTGAAATAAATAGTTAGCCCAGAGCTGAGAGAAATCATTACATCTTTGATACATAATTAGGATTATTTTTCGAATAAATTATTTTTAATGATTATTCTTTTAACAACTAAAATTTTGTTTTATAGTTTTGGCAGTATTTGGATAATATTATTGCGGGATGTTTATGTGTGTGATTTTGCTTACAAATTACTTTTTATTTCTCACAGAATTTTCTTATGAAGCGAACATCATAATTTTTACAAAGCAATACTTCTTATTGATAAGGGTATTTCAGTTCTTATTACTGCAATTAACGTTAGTATTGTATTTCCGTTTTCGTTATCTTCTTTAGATAGTATGAAATTAATATCATGAATATTAGTAGAGCCTATTTTATCTTTCTCTCCCGTAATCCTTTTTTAATTCAATATATAATTTGCTTTTATATATATTTTAGTACTTACGTTTTTTTTAAATTTTATTTATTTATATATTTTGTTTTGCTTGAACTTTGCCATGTTTTAATTTGGCCAAATTAATCAACGGGATTGTTCTTAAATACGTTTTCTTTATCTGTTTTTAACATTTCTTAAAATTTTGATGTTCCTCTGAAATATGAAATAAAGATTTCCTAATATATATTTTGTGTTTGTACTAAACTGTTTATATTGAGTTAATCAAAATATTGAGTCTTATTTTATTTTTGATATCAAGATTTAATTTTATTTTATAACTAGTTGTACCACATGTTGCTGTGGCTCAGTCAGGTTAAAAGACTGGTGCGCCACAAGGGTTACAAAAGAAAATAATACTCAAAAATTGTGTGTGTGTTACGTGTGTGTGTGTTACGTATTATTGCAGCAATCACCAACTCTATTATAACTCGCCAAATTGGCAGCCCCGATTTCTTATGTGTCGTATGTGTTGAATTGGCAACCAGATGCTTCATTTCATATAATATTGCCAATAAGTTGTGATAATGCGTAAGTACCATTTGCTTTTGTCAGATACATAGCTACCGCTATATCAGCCGTACCAATGATACAAGGCCCTCAAGCAACAGTGGCCCCAATACGCGTTACTACCGTCACTAACATGGTGCTCATATCTGAAAGAGGCCCTAAAAGAATTTTGATACAGGGCCCACTCAGAGCTGTTTTGCAATTTCATATGTCTTTATTTTAACCTTTAAGTGGCTTCAGTGCAAAAAATTGCCTTGCAGAAAATCGAACTAGGGTCATCATACTGGCCAAGCAAAAGCAGTGTTGGTAGTAATTACATTTCAAACTGGAATAGGCATCATAGAATGAGAAAACAGACAAATAACTTAAATATCTGTTGAGGAAGCACAGGTGGTCGTAAGATTGTAATTATTTTTGGTACTTACGTGCTATCGCAACAATCGCAAGAATTATCAATTATTATCAACACTTCATCATACATTTTACTGCGAAATCCATGTTTATATTTGAATTTTCCTTGCGTATTTTACTGAAAATATCTTCAGTCCCACACACATGTATGGTTTATATTTCTCCCCTAACTTTGTTGGAGATGAAGGAAAACAGGCACATTCAATATATGATTGCAAACAATGCACACATTTGATTTTGTTGTCACTTGTTGCTCATGTCATTTATGATACTTCCCAGTGTTAATGACATTTTTAACATAGGCAGTCACCTTAATTATTTTTTTCTACATTGCATTGGTATTAAGCTGTTTTTTACTATAAAGTTGATTTTATATGAGTACAGTTAATTTTTCCCCATTGTTTTTCATTTAGATTTTCCTCTTCATTTCTCTGAGCAGTTGGCTGGAATTGAGCTCTGCCAATTAATTTTCATTTGAATTCAAACTAATCAAACTTGTGTAGTCAATTGGCTTCAGTACATAAAAATAATGCTTTATAGGGAATCAAATTTAGGTTGTTGTATTCGCTAGGCAAAATTAGTGCAACATTAGTTACAACATTAAGTCTGCTCTGTTCTAGACAAAAGAAATACAGTAGGTAACGAATGGCTGAAAGATGCCAACGAGAAACAGCATTTCATCGTCAAACATGACTTTGTGGCGAGTAATCGCACGATAACAGTCACATTGCATTCCAGTGCAACCCAGCAGAAGATTATTGGTTGAGCCAACATGTTCTCATCAGCGTAATTACTGAAGTGTGTCATTATTGCAAGACTCTGAAATTTAAGGGAAAACACACAAAAGGAATGTTTTGCACCACTGGACAAATTAAACTGCCTCAAACACCAGATCCATTAAAAACTTTGCTTGCCAGATATACTGCGGAATCAAAACATTTCCTATATAACATAGGAAGTACAATTCATGTTTCCAAATGACATTGTTTGGAGAAATGTGCATTTGCAAACACACCTGTGATTTAACAGAGATACCCATAAGCATTGTAAAACTAACCCTTTGCCCTTGAGGAATGTAGAGTCATTTCAAAATTATCCTCGAGCCTGAGGTCTCCACTATGAAGACAATGTAAATAATTTTAGGTTCATAATATAAGCATGAAAATAAGCCATAATAACTTCAAGTATTTGGTTAATAAGTTACAAAGGAAAGTTTCGTGTATATATATTTTGCCGCCCATCTGATATAGTAGTTAGTGACTGCTGTGTTGTAAGGCCTGGGTTCAAATAATTGAGAAAGCATGAATGTTTGTAACTGTATAATGCCTTAACTTCATGGGGGTACTCTGAATAGCCATCGAGCTGCAAGTCCTCTCGTGAGGTTGGTGGAAGGAGAAGAGAGTGGGAAGCCTCCTGACCACCTCCGGATGTTCTCCCTCAAAACTGGGGTGGAACCAAGCCAAATTGTATTGTCACCTGCATGATGCTCAAAGCTATAACTAACGACAGGCATACATTTTAGCCCTATACCACAATGAATTTCGTGGGCCTCAATCTGACACTGTTAGGCAAGTGGCATTAGAAACAACAACAACATTTATAATATTTTTATTATAAAAAAATCATACCTTAAAGGCAAATGTTTAAACATACTAAAAATATGTGCTTTCTCTTTTATTTCTTTATAACCACATTGAGCCACAGCAACGCGTGGCAGGGTACTGCTAGTTTAAATATAAATAAATTAATTATGTTTCAATAACTATGAAGGTGCTTAAAAATGTTGCTTGTAAATTCCTAGTTGAGAATATCCCAATCCTTGTGAACTTTTTTAGCGCTTAAGCTATATAATCATTTTCTTTTAAAAGTTTTCTGATATATTTGGTCAACAATGCTTTATACTTAATAAAATCGATGTCCTGAGCATGGAAATAAATTGTTTTGAGAAAAAATTTATTCTATATATACATACTGACTTGTAAAGGATATCAAGAACTATTTATACATATGTAGAATAGAAACTCTCAAAATTCTTGTATGTATAGAAATATTCAACGCAGGGAGGGAGAAGGAATTCAAACTCAACTGTTTCATTTTAATCAAACCAAAATTCAAAATTATGAGTTCCGTCGCCAGAAAACTATTGCACAACTCTAAAATTTCGAGAAAAACAAGTTTAATTTATATTATAATTTAGAAGAGTGGGATTGCTTCTAATTTTATATGAAATTTCTTTTTCTTAAATGTGTAATCTGAATGTGAAGATAATCTGTAATCTTATCTGTGATGTAATCTGAAGATAGTAATAACCTATGCAATATAATGTTTCGTATTGTGAAATATTTATACTTCTATTTTAATTTCTTTTTTATATATTTTGAACCAATTTTTTTAGTTGTCTATTTAAATTATTCAGTAGTTATAGATATTGTTTAGGTTGAAAATTCTCTTCCATATTATTATCGTCTGCTTTAATTCAATATAATTCAAGTAACTCTTAATTAATTTTTGCTGATATATATAATCGTTTGCTGCTAAAGTTATGCTACTTGAGTTGACATCTTTTGTAGTTATTCTAAATATGTTTTTTTAGTTGGAGAAAAGAATTGGGATGTGTGTGTGTTTTCGACGTTGCTTGAACTTAAAATGCAATTAATATTTTTGTATATTTTTGAGATATTATAATTCATCTGGAGATCCTTTTGATCATTTGAGTGATTACAAGAATAAAAAGTACCCGAGGAATAAACGTTGGCTGCTACTTTTTCACACATAGCTTGTTTTTCATTCAATTCCTACTATTAGCTTGCACTGTCTATACATTTATTTATTTATATATTTGTATATTTATTTATCTTGGTGGAATTTTCAATCGTTCATAAAATACATTTTAAAGGGCTGAATTGAGCTGAAATTTTATAGACAGGATCATTTTGGATGACAATACAATAATTTAACTATAATTAATAAAAATTAATTGATCAAAACTAATTATTTAAAGAATTACAAATACAGCCACGTTGACGACTTAGCGACCCTTTTGGTGACTTGTGTCAAAACTTGAAAAGGTTTTTTTCTCACGTGTTAAATCATTCAGTTGGACTGAAATTAAAAGGACAATACGATACTTTAATGATAATTAAAAAAACTAATGACCACTTAATGTTGTGATTCTGTCCTATGTATATACATATTTATATTAATTGTAACTATTTAATAAAAAGTAGCTAAAATAAAATTTTTCGTTGTTGATCTAAGTAGGAATTGACTTAAAAACTATTTTTTTATAATACTTGTTTTGACAGAAAATGAAAAAAAAGAAGGTTCGAGATGTTTCGAAAATTCCACCACGAAATATTTAGTTTCAATAATACGGTATTAACGTGCAATAGTAATAGGTGGTTGAGAAACTCCTATTTCGTTTTCCGTAGACGTCAAAAATGAAAGATAAAATCCATTTTTTCATCTTAGAGGAATTTTCATTTTTATATTGACAGTGACGTATTAGAGTTGACACAGCAAAATGATGTTTTCGTTGAATATTGAACAGAGTAATAAGTTGATGGAAATGATAAGCAAAAAGAAATGATAAAAAATACCCATTGATGTGATTGGCACGATTGGAATTTTGTTAACGCCCATAAATAATCAAATACAGGCTTCTGAATTCTCTGAAACCACACAAGAAATTTGATCAGCAAAAAGCACCAACCTTGGCAACTGGAATTAAGTATGAAGGATCCTAAAGATTTGCAAGTTGTGATCATTGGAGGAGGATTGGTAAGTGCAAAAAAAATAATGTTATTCACTCTTTTGTAATTATGTGGATACAATATTTTAAAAAGTATGTGAATGTCAAGCTAAAAAAATTAAAATTGTTAATAATGTAAAAGAACATAATGAAGAAAAGTGCAGGCAATTTACTTTTAAATATCATCAAAATATTGTATTATAAATGTTAATTAAATTTTACAGTCAAATTTAAATTGTATTTAGTATTAATTTTAAAAAGAATCATTTCAAATCGCAAGAAAAGTATTCAAATACAATCAAATTTGTAAGAATTTTATTATTTATGCTTTGAATTAATTAATTCAAGCTACACTGTAATTTCATATGAATTTTTCGATCTATATCAGGAATTGATCAAGCTAATTTTTGTTAAAAATATTTGATCCGCAATTTTCAATGGCATTTCAAATTTTTACTTTTTCTACATTTTTTATTGAAACAATGTTATTATTATTTATCTCATTATAAATTCATAAGTTTTCCATAAACATAAATTTTGGACTTTAGTTCTTATGCCAAACAGATATTCATGTAATGTTTCATATCACTACTTGAGGGCTCGTGGTTGGCTAGATTTCAGTCGAGCCTCATATTTGAGACTTGATTCCACTAAAATCCATGTCAGAATGTCCCTTTTGTTAAAAACAATTCTACAAATTTGAAAAAATTATAAACTAAAAAAATGTATCAATTTGTGGAATACTTAAAAAAGTAAGACTTCACAAATCAAAAACCAATCGAATAAATAAAAAAATCATGGAATAAATTACAAAAAAAAAAAAAAATTCGATTAAACTAATGTAGAATAGGATGGTCGTAAAAGCTTCTTTATGTACCAGAATATTTATTAAAAAGATATTTTCGTTTAAGGTATCCGACTACGTTCGGAACCGTGATTTTAAAAAAGCGCATAAATGGATAACTTTCATGATATTTAGTGTCACTTAGATTAGAATACATGTATAAAATTGTTTTAAGGACATTTTGAGAAAAAAAAATTTTTTAAATGCAATATTTCGGCAAAAAATTAACTTAGAATAACATTTTTTTAAAATGTTCTCCTTTAGTGAAAAATGCTTCTACTATAATAATATTTTGCTTGTATATAGCTCAGAACTCTGTACAGAGGCTCAATTATGATTTTTGAAAAATTCACATTATTTTCAGAGTTACAACCCATTGAAATAATTATCGACGTTTTTTTCTTAAAATTTCTCCCCTCTGCTGTCCTAAAACATGGATAAACCCACTTCTAAGTTATATATTTCAAAAATTCTAGTGGAGCCTCTGTACAGAGGTCTAAGCTATATACTCGCGAAATATTATTATATAATAGAGGCATTTTTCACAAAAGGAGAATATTTTTAAAATGGGTCATTCTATGTTCATTTTTTGTCAAAATATTGTACTTAAATAATTTTTTTATTGTAATACTATTCTTAAAACAACTTTGTATACATTTTCTAATCTAAGTGACACTAAATATCATAAATATTCTCCATTTATGCGCTTTTGCAAAATCACGGTTCCGAACGTGGTCGGATACCTTAAAAGACTTTTTTACTGAATTTTATTGCTCGTGGGTGTGTTCCTTCTTTTTGCAATGGGAATCATGGCTTTTAAATGCTCAGCATAAAACGCGAGTCATGCTTGTTAGTCAATAGCCGATATTTTTGAAACAATAAAAACAAAATTATTAAAAAAAATGTTTTCATTTGCTTATTTTAATTAATTTTTTAACACAGAATATTTCATATATATAAGGATCATTATTAGTATGTATGAATGTGTATTTATAAAACGTAAACTATCAGGGCGTGAACTGGTGTTTCTCTGTGAACATCTGCATTTTCCTCACCATTGAAATACTTTTATTTAACACTGATCTGATTAACCCAATCAAACAGTAAATGTTTTTAGGAATTAAAATTTTACGAAAGTGATACGAGAATATAACGGCATTTTAACCCTTTAGCGGTCATAAAGCTAAAATATACTTTTCTGTGATAAAGTACTTAATAAATGTAATGTTCTCATTCTCTATTACATTGCATTATTTTACGTCCTCTAACATTATTTTTGGTCACAAAAAAAAAAATATTTGATCAAGGGTTTTTTTCCTGGGTGGTGGCTAGACGTTATAGCCACTGCGCACTTAAGGTATCCGACTACCTGCGACAATCTTTTTTTTCAAAAAAAATGGAGATATGGAGTTTTTTGTGTGGTTTTTAGATTTATTTAGTACATTTTAAGAAAAAAAGGCTAAAATTATGAAGAGAAAAATAAATTATTACTACTAAAATCGGAAAAATGGGTAAACATTGACAAAAAGTTATATAAACAGGGCCCGGTCTGTACAAATAGTAAATGAACAAATTCTCAATTTTTCAATTTTGATGTATTACTTTGCTATTCCTTTTTGAAATGACCTTCAGGATAAGATATTTTTTAATTTTTACAAAAACTGGAGGACTTTATCTTAGTTATTATATGAAATTGCTTAAAAAAAACATTGATTATATTCACATAAAAAACCGTAAAATTTGTAATAAAACAGAGATTGATAAATGTGAACGTTAAAAACTTCTACTGTTATACAGAGCATACACACAAAATTTCAGCAAATTATTTTAAATACTTTTTGAGCAATCACTGTCCCCATTTAAGCTTTTCGAAAAAAACACACATTTCGAGTAAAACGTCTTTTAAAGTTTGACATCTTATGTAAAGATATGGCATCTGCTTTTACTAAAACACTTGTAGTTTTTATTCTAGTGAATGGAAAATAAAAACCTTGGTATTTTTATTAAGCTAATAAGATGGCCTATAAAATAAAATCATAAAACAATTTGTCAATTTTTTGAAAAAATCATGATTTTAAGGTGGTTGGGTACCTTAAGACATTTAACTTACTTTTCAGGACAGAAATAATGAATCATATTACAATAAACTTTTTATGAAAAATTAGCATTTATGTAATAACTATTTCAATAACAAGTAAATACAAAGTATAACTGTAATTAAATAATAATAGAATAATTGTACAACATAGAATACTTACTTAGAAAATATATAGAATACTTAGAATATATATAGAATACTTAGAATATACATTGAAATTGGTATATATATACATTTTATATCTTATTTAATTTTAGTATAAAAAGAGTTAGAAATAAAGCAATATTTTTTAGAATTTAAATTACTTATTTCACAAATTTGATGAGTTATTTACTGTGGAACTTTATAATATGCAAACGTTTTCTTCGAGCAGAAAAGCTGTAATGAAAGATTTTCGAACCCGAGAATCTTGTACCACATATTGTATACAAAGTTTGTTTATATTTCAGACCCTCAACATTCTCACATGGTTCTAAGTGCTCTCTATCGAGTAGAGAAAAAGCGAAAATTTCTAGGTCATTTTTCTGTTTTATGTGGGCAGTGGATAGAGCCTCTATCGACATATAAAAGCTTTCCAAAAACCTAAAAAAAGCCTTTTTTTTTAAAATTGCACATTTGCTTAATTCATTCAGATGAGAGAAAAGTATACTTAAGACACGTCGAAATTTTTTTCAAAGATCAGAAATTTTATTTATAATAATCAAATTCAATTTGTAGCTTTACACCGAGAAAAACTGTTTTTAACTACCCATCACAGGACATGAAATGCAAAAAAAAAGTATCGTCCTGCCATCTGCATTGATTTTTATGCATTTTAGTTTCAATTAACGCATGTGGATAGACTAAATATCCATCACCCCCTTGGAGAAAATACCTGTGGCTAGACCTATTAGCAAACTGCCCGCGAAAAGGTTAATATCTGCTTTAACATATGAAGCTCTATGTTGCTTCTCTATGGAACATTTTCCAAAAATGTTCATAAAATGCTTAAAAAACACAGAATAGGTATTTAATTTATTAATCTTATTTAGTCTTAATGTAAAATTTTTTTTAAATAGTAATCTAAATGGAAGCAATTTGCGTAATATTAAATATTAGTTAAAATTATTATAGGGGTTCTACAACTCTGTTACTTGCTCTGCTTAATTCTATTAAAGGGATATCATTATTCTTTACGATGGCTTTTAATTGAACTGAAAGACTGTAATCCCCAAATTGACTTGAGCATTATTGGCCATGGAGCTCACAATTGTGACCACTTGGACTATAACTAATTTTAAAATTATAAAAAAAAATGTTGTAAACGGGAAATTATATATATATAAATATTTGTAATGACGTCATATGCAGATAAAATCCAATAACATTTTCCGTGCTTCATTTTTTATATATGAGCATTAAAACTGAAGGAAATAGGATTTTAACACAGTTATTATTTTTTCTGTTCCAGGTGGGATCTCTTTGTGCTTGCATGTTAGGGAATAAAGGAATTCAAGTGAAAGTATACGAGCGGAGAGATGGTAAGTTTTGAAAATGGCAAAATAAATAAATGTTGTATGAATATATCTTATTCCGTTTTGAATCATATCGATTATACTGTTAATAAAATTAATTAAAAAATTTTTTTCTTGGCGAGAAAAGGGTATATGTTTACAACCTCACATGTGAAGATTTTTGTTACAATTAGATAGTTCTTAAGAATACAAGGAACAAGAACTAAACTAGTGTGTAAAACTAAATTCTAAAACCTAATTTTTTTAGTATTTTGATACAGGTAAAAAAATAAATAAATAAACACTGATTAATAGCATTTAAACTATGCAAAATTATATATTTAACGAATGCAATTCTCTTTGAGGATAGATAAAAATATTGGTGTACTTTTAATCATATAAGACAAATTGTGCTGTGCCACAGTTTTAGTTTCAGATAGAAATTGGAAAAGAGCTCCCCTCCAAATAATTATATTAAAACTTTGTTTCTCAAACATTTAACACTTTGTTTCATTCAGGTTTTATCAGATTAAAAAATCGCCTTGGAGTTATACTATATCTATTATAGTAATTATGCAATAATATTTCTGGAAGAAAACAAAATATATAGAATTTGTCGCATCTTACAAGAGTTTCTCATTTGTTTATGTGTCACCATTAAAGATTTATGTCTATCGTGATTAATAAATAGGTCGAGTGGTAGCGTTTCGCACTTCCACACCTCAGGTTCGGGGTTTTACCCTCGGGCTGGGCAAGGTCGACTTAGCCTTTCATCCCTTTAGTGGGTCGATAAATGAGTACCAAGCTTGTTTGGGGACTAAGACACTGGGGGTTTCGCTTCAGACTGACCACCTGATCGAGACATCTGCTCATGAAACTCAGCGTCTAATGATCACGTATACTGGAATGGGCACAGTAGACCCTGGCCCTCATGGGCTGTTGTGCCACTGAATTTAAGTTGAGTTTTTTAATAAATAAAACAATTTCTTATGCAAAAATGAGAAAGATAATAATACTCACAAATTTTTATAACTATACCGTTTCTGCAGATATCCGAAAGTCTAAAGTTTGCCAAGGTCGTCGGATGAACGTGGTTCTATCGCAGAGAGGGATATCTGGTCTCCGTATGGTGGGAGTCGAAGAGGAAACCATTGAAAAGTTTACTACTCCGTTGAGAGGGAGGATTTTGCATAACGAAGATGGCAGAAACATTACATTTAAAACAGACAGAAAAGGACGAGTAAGTGATAATAATATGTTATGAATGAAATGTTTTTATATTTGTTCATGAATAGTTAGTTCCCTGAATGAAATTAATAGTAGTTACATGATAAATTTTAACCCGGCAGCGGGAAAGTTGGGTCATTCTGACCCAGTGACATCTATGAAGAGTTCTAGTAACTAAAAGAGACATTAATTCTTCATTTATCCACTACTTTCTCTAAGTTAAGTGACTACTGTGTTTAGAACTTTATAAAACCAGGGGCCATGGTCACAAACTCACATGGATTCGTGGATTGAGTACTAGTGCACCATGTAGAGGGTATGATGTACGTTGAATCTGTCGAAGCTCAAAATCTTCATTTCATCTTGGTATGGAAGTTTAGAGTGTTGAATGCCAGTTCACATGTTGTCCTTGCCACTTGACAGTGGTTCAAAGTTACGAGGCTAGTTGCGCATTGTTTCATATTGCTTTTAAGGTATCCGACTACGTTCGGAACCGCGATTTTAAAAAAACGCATACATGGATAATTTCCGTGATATTTAGTGTCACTTAGATTAGAGTACATGTATAAAATTGTTTTAAAAACATTTTGACAAAAAAATTATTTAAATACAATATTTCGGCAAAAAATGAACTTAGAATAACCATTTTTCAAAATGTTCTCCTTTTGTCAGAAATGCTTCTATTATAATAATATTTTGCCTGTATATAGCTCAGACCTCTGTACAGAGGCTCAACTACGCTTTTTGAAAAATTCACATTATTTTCAGAGTTACAACCCATTGAAATAATTATCAGCGTTTTTTTCGTAAAATTTCTCCCCTCTGTTGTCGTGGTGTGGTAGTTAGGAGAGGGGGTGCCAGCTCAGGTGTCGTCCACGTCACTTGACCATGATTCAAAATTACGTGGTCCGTCGCCAAAAGCCCTCGTGTAGCTGAACAGTGCGACGTTAATATTCACTCACTCACTCACTCACTCCCCTCTGTTGTCGTAAAACATGGCTAAACCCACTTTTAAGTTATATATTTTAAAAATTCTAGTTGAGCCTCTGTACAGAGGTCTGAGCTATATACAGGCGAAATATTATTATAATAAAAGCATTTTTCACAAAAGGAAGATATTTTGAAAATGGGTCATTCTATGTTCATTTTGTGTCAAAATATTGTACTTAAATAGTTTTTTATTTTGTAATACTATTCTTAAAACATTTTTATATACATTTTCTAATCTGAGTGACATTAAATATCATAAATATTATCCATTTATACGCTTTTGTTGCAAAATCACGGTTCCGAACGTAGTCAGATACCTTAAACGCGATGTTAATAAACAGTCAACTTTCAAGTAAAATTTTATTGCAAATAGAGGATAAACATTAGTTTGAGTTTATTCCAAGAAAGATATGTGTCATTTTCCCTCCAATTAGTTGATGAATCACTCTGTCTCAATGTAACATTTTCGTAACATGGCCGACTCAGCTAAAAAAGTGTTTTAATTTATCTGACCGGAAAGATACAGAACTGTGATGAACAACTAGCTTTTAAAAAGTAATGATGTCATTGGAAACCTTTAATTTGAGCTAGGTAATGTATGCACAGTACACATAGCGTATATGTAAAACAGCGTAGTACATATACAGTAAGAAAACGTAGTTCGAGCCATTAATAAATATTTGGTTAAGATGACACGGTTACTGGTAGAGACATCCGAAAAAAAAAATAATCAATCAGATACCCTTCTCCTTCTGGGAAGAAAGATATCACAGTTATTTGAGAGAACAAAAGAGAAAAGAAATGCCTCCTACATTTTTGCTTAAGCCATGAAGAAATATTTTACCCATTCTGTAGTTATTAAGTTTCTATTACACGTCTTCAAAATTTTTGTTGTGTCCATTCGTTAGTTTTATCGATAATTTTCATTAAAAATTATTGAATAGGGGCATATTATGAGATTTTTGTATTACTAGATATTTATAGATATTTTTACTTAATAATAAAGATAATTATGAAACAAAAGAGAGGCTTAAGTTGTCCTAAAAGGCTAATGGCTCAGTTTGACCCAACGATTTGATAAATAATGCAAATAATTCTTGAAAGATAACATAAAAGAGCAGTCTTTATTTTTCATTTTATGCTCTGTTTTCTGAAATGCAGAAGTTGCGCGTAGTACCAAGCATTTTTCTTGTTCTGCCAATGCTACACTATTTATTTTGATGACTGTACAATATTCCCCAAACCCCCCAAAAACCCCCCAAAACAAAACACACACACACACCCACACACACACACACACACACAAACAAACACACACAAAACCCATATACTCCCAAACTCACCACACACAACACACATCCACACACAACCACACACACCACACAACACACACACTCACAACAACACACACACACACACACACACACACACACAAAAAAAAAAAAAATTAATGTTATATTTTGACTTGGTTTCTTATAGAAAGTATCATGTTTCGTAATACCATACATTTTTATCTGAATTAATCGCTTATTCTGGTATGAAAATAGGTCCCATATTTCTTGTCCTATACTGAAATGGGTTATAACTTTGTACGTTAAAATTAAAAATTGCTTATTTATTGAACGCTTCGGAATTTTAAATACACAATACCGTAAAGTGATGTGTATGTTACTACTTCAAGAATCAGTGTGAAGATATAGGGATATTTTTTCTGCCTGAAAGTGTGTTCGGAGTTTGGATTAGGCTTTTTGAGATAGGCGAAGATGACCTTGATAGAAAGTGACGATGCAACCTACAAAACTCAGTTGTCCTCACCACTTGACAATGGTTTACAATTGTAAAATCCATTATCAGTAGCTCTCCTGTTGCTTTTAGTGCGATATTAATAAATAATCAAACAATCTCCCTTTTATTTCAGCACCATTATTCTGCTAACAGAAAAGATATGAACGAAATACTCTTAACAGGTATATTATATATTTATGACTTATATCTCTATTTTTTTAAAAGCTTTTTTTCTTCGTCTTAAAAATGAAACTTTTTTTTATACAACAGCTGCTGAGAAGAATCCAAATATAAAGATTTTCTTCAAACACAAGTTTTTGAGTAGCTGTTTTAAGACGGGAAACTATCAAATTCAGGGGTAAGTTAAGCAAAAATATTGCTATTACAAAATAGAAATTATTGTTAACATTCAATTTCTAGAAATTCATGCTGTTACAATTTCGGATTTTGCATATGTCTCCTAGAGGTTTTTCTTATTTCTTTTTAAAAGGGCATAAGTAAGTAGGATAAAAGTTCATAGTTTCCAAATTATTATCATATTTCTTTTGCTTACTGAAAGTTTTCTCCCATATTGAACGCTTTTATTGTGTTTCCCCGAGAGAGTAAGCTAAAGTAGATATTTCGTAGAGCACAAAACAAAAGAATAAGAAAAAACAACTTATGAACCTATTTTGCCGGTGGAGATTTGTCGATTTATCGCTAAAAATAATTTCGTCACTAAGGACATTTCATCCTTTTCCCACGTAACAAAAGTTGGCCAAAGGCCTTTTTTTATGAAAAAATATTGCGGCTAATTATGAAAAAATCCTCGGCTTACGGTCTTCTCTGGCATAGGCAATTCATAATTTTTCATTAATTGTACACGTAACGAATTTTAATTCTGGTAAATAAATCAAAGGAAAAAGGTTGCTATGTCAATACCAGTGCCTGAAAAAGTTTAGCAATTTAGCTATTGCATCCGGGTAATAGAAATTGTTGCTAGATTGACGGTGATTGAAACAATATTTGGCAGTTTATTACTTTCGACAGGCTAACAGAAAAATACCATATTCTCTTCTCTAAGAATCCTACAAAATTTGAATATTGTATCAGCTGGGATGTAATCAATTGTGTCTTAAAGAATACAAAAGGAAAATTCTTATTTATTCTTTTCATTTTCGGAAGTAGTAATTTAGTTCTATTTTATTAATTCGCGATAGGACATAATATATTCACACGTCAAATGTATAAATACTTATTCGAAATATTTAATTTAAAACCCCTGATGTTTTTATTTTTTAGAAAGAAAAATAATTCTTGTTACATTGTGAAATTTGTACGAACATTGTACGAAATTTCAGTTCGAAATATCTTTTCTAAAATGTCTTTCAGTTAATGTGAGATCAAATATGAAGGAGTCTCGGATGTGATGATATGGAAAAAAAAAAAGGCATGTTTTCAGGTTTTGATATCACATTTAATTCAACAATTTTTGAGCTATATTAATAATTGTCTGAGAATCTATGCATAATTTTTCTTTGTTCCATAAGCATTAATATGCAACGTTGAGTTAATGATCAAAATTTTCACAGTACATATCAAATTCTAGAAAAAATAATTATCATGTAATAAGAATTAACAGATAAAAAATGATCATATTTATCATGATTTTCTCCATTCAGACCTGATGGAGAACTAATAGAAGGCACAGCAGACTTGCTAATTGGCTGCGATGGGGCATATTCTTCTATCCGCCAGCAAATGCTCAAAATGCCACGCTTCGATTACAATCAAACTTACTTCAAAGATGGCTACATAGAACTCTGTTTTCCAGCCACAGAAACTGGGCAAGTAAGTTCTTTAGTATTAAAACTAGTATTTTAGTCGAGTCACATGTTTGAATCCTGGTTCCACTAAAGGTCTTCGTATAGAGGGGCAGATGTACATTAAATTTGATGAGATTCCCTCCTCACGTTAGGGTGACAAGGAAGTTATAGGAGAATGGGGTGTCAACTCAAGTGTCATCTTTGTCATTTAACCATTGTACAAAATTAGAACGTCCAACATCAGTAGCCTTGAAGTTTGGAGTGGGGACTACAAACAATAAACTCTATTCAACTTAAGGTATCCGACTACGTTCGGAACCGTGATTTTGCAAAAGCGTGTAAATGGATAATATTTATAATATTTAGTGTCACTTAGATTAGAATACATGTATAAAATTGTTTTAAGGACATTATGATAAAAAGAATTATTTAAATACAATATTTGGGCAAAAAATTAACTTAGAATAACCTTTTTTCCAAATGTTCTCCTTTTGTAAAAAAATGCTTCTATTGTATTAATATTTTGCCTGTATTCAGCTCAGACCTCTCCACAGAGGCTCAACTAGAATTTTTGAAATGCATAGCTTGGAAGTCGGTTTATCCATGTTTTACGAAAACAGAAGGGAGAAATTTTAAGAAAATACGCCGATAATTATTTCAAATGGTTGTAACTCTGAAAATAATGTGAATGTTTCAAAAATCATAGTTGAGCCTCTGTACAGAGGTTTGGGGCTATATACAAGGCAAGATATTAATACAATAAGCATTCTTAAAAAGAGAACATTTGGAAAAAAGGTTATTCTAAATTAAGCCAAAATAGTGTATTTAAATAATTTTTGTCATAATGTCCTAAAACAATTTTATACTATCTATTTTAAGTGACACCAAATATCATGAAAAGTTTTCCATTTAGCCTTTTAAAATCATGGTTCCGGAATGAGTCAACATCTACGCATTTGAGCTCTATTTATCTATATTGAACGCACTACGCTCAGAATTTTAGACTGCCTTTACCCTATATAATTACTTCTTCAGATATATCGTTTAATGTTTATATGATATATAATAAAACATAAATCCATGAATTGCGAATTTACCTCTATTCTATAAAAGTACATTTTTTTTACTTCAATCTAATAAATAAAATAACGATTGCTATTTTAAGTACAGTTATCGAAAAAATGTATTGTTAGAAGGACATCCGGAAAATAAGTTTCGTAATATTTTTCCACAGGAAAATTGTACTATAAAATAAGAATACTTATTACCAAAACAAGTGTAACTTTTTAAATTTTATGATGGGTGGAGCTAGAAAAGGAGTAATGGTGCGTGTGCTGAGAGCTAATGAACAGATGTAAGCAGCAGACTGACGCACTCAAGTTCAGATGAGTTCAAGCCAGCTCTTTCATCTGACAAGAAGTACCAAGACGTTTGAATCGAAGGATTTTGTTATTGGATGATAATACGAAACTTCACAGAGCAAGGGGCACTGCAGATGATTATTTCGAAACGGGCGAACCACTCGTGCACACACTTCATGGACAGTGCTTGATCTTCATAAATACGTACCAGCATCGCATAAGTTTCTTTTGGTGTCTTGTCAAGTTTAAAACAAAACTTTATATTGATATTTTGTTCGTTCATTTTCCTGTTCTCAGTTAAGAACCAACGTACTAAACAAGGACTTTGTAAAGCAAGGTTTACACGGAACACAAATGAGTCTCAACTGAACAACGGTGGGGGCAGACGGTCAATACCTTCGACTACGCATGAGCAGCGTTTTATTTCGCCAGTGTTGCCAGATCGGCCGTTCTGACTTCATTCACTGAACTTTATTGTCAGAGGTTGTATAATTGTGTAATCTACTTACTTCAGAAATTAAATAAACAGAAACTATATTTTGTTTAGTTGAACAGTGCACATTATTATTGTTTCTTGGGTTATTTTTGAAATCAGACCAATGGTTCGATTCGAAGATAGTCGATTTAGAGGACGCTTATTATGATTTACGCTATTGTAATTTTTGAACCAGTTAAATGCAAATTATTGAATTAAATTCTTTTTCAGTTTTGTATGGAAGCTGATTACTTACATTTCTGGGCAAGGGAGTTTGGGATGATGACAGCACTACCTAATACTAATCGCTCCTACACCGTAGCTTTGTTTATGCCATTCGAAATATTCGAGCAAACAAATACACCAGAAAAATTGATACAATTATTTCAAGAAAATTTTCCGGATGCCATACCTCTCATTGGAGAGTAAGTAAACCAATAACGCTCTTGATCTTTTTTTCAATTCCTACTATTAGCTTGCACTCTCTATATATTTGTTTATCTTGGTGCAATTTTCAATCGTCAGTAAAATACATTTTAAAGCGCTCAATTGAGCAGAAATTTTATATACATGATTATTTCGGATGAAAATACAGTAATTTAACTATAATTAATTAAACTTAATTGATTAAAACTAATTATTTAAAGAATTACAAATACTACACAGCCACGTTGGCATCATTTTTGGCGACTTGTGTCAAAACTTGAAAAGGGTTTTTCCTCACATTTTAAAGTGCTCATTTGAGCTGAAATTTTCTATACATTATTGTTTTGGGTTTAAATACGATAATTTAATTATAATTAATTAAAATTAATTGACTGAAACTAATAATTTAAAGAATTATAGATACAGCCACGATGGTTTCATTTTTAGCGACTTGGGTCAAAACTTTAAAAGATTTTTTTTCTCACGTTTTAAGGCATTCAATTGAACTGAAATTTTATATTCACGATTGTTTTCTCTGACAATACGATACTTTAATGATAATTAATAAAAATAAAATACCACTTAATGTTTTGATTTTGTCCTATGCATATACATATGTACATTAATTGTAACTATTTAATAAAAAGTAGCCAAAATAAGAATTTTCTTTGTTGATCTAAGTAGGAATTTTGATTTAATTTTTTTTATATATATTTCTTGTTTTGTTTGGACTTTTATCAAATAATCACACCTTAGAAAGAAAACGTTAGGAAATTGAAACTTTTTATAACATTTTTCATTTATTGAAACTTTACATATTTTTAAATTGAAAAAGCAATGCTAAGCGATTAAACAAAACTCTGTTCAGCAGAATGCAGAATGTACCTTTTTATATAATAGCCATAGTGGAAATTGAATTGAAGATAGTTTCAAGATTATAACCGTGTATTAATGATGAAAAAACAAATCACAATGAGCACTTTATTTAAGAAATATCCTTTTTTTCCTTCATTTATTTCTTTCCTCAACCCCTTACAGGTTCATTTTATTTTTAAATTATGGATAAAAAAATAATGTCAATTTTTTTTAATGCTTATTTTCAAACATACATATCCTTTCAAACATAATAGCATCATTCACACACACAATTTCCTATAAAGTTGACTATCTGTAAGGGAGGAATAGACTGTGGAGTCAGTTCACACTAACTATAAATATAAAGCTAGAATACCTAGCTTTTGTCTTGAATATAAATTTTATTTACATCTTTTGCATGTATGTAAATGATTATGGTTATTAATCAAAATTTGATCGTGTATGATAAATTCGAAAACACGGTACTGCACTTAACCCAATATCGCAATCTGGACACAGTAGAATCTTGTTTATTTTATTACTTCTTCCCTTTACTGTCTCTCTATGAGCAGCAAACAATACACTGTCGTGTTGGATTAGTTTTCTTTTCTGTTGGGAGAATGTACTCAAAAAAATATCTTTCAAACAATCGTGGAAGAGGGAGGGGAGGGCTCTGCCCAAGTACGCCCTTCTCTTTTGCGGAAAATTCCCGAATTATTTTGAAATAAATCGGGAAAGGCCGATTTCATAGTGTAAATTTTCACAGTGCCAGCTACACTCGGGATGAGCCAGGATGGTACGTTTCACCTGCACGAGCTCAGCTCGGGAAAAACAGGGTAGAGGTTAAGTGGACACAGTACGATTCAATTGACAAAAATCGGTCAAAAAATCAAATCTAATTTTTTTAGTCTAAATTATTTTTCATATACTTTTCTACAAACTCATAAAATTTGGAAGCTCTAAGTTTGAAAAATGCAGAGTTATGATAACTTTTACGTTTATTTTTATTCACATTCAAATGGTGAATCAAAACTTTCAACTGGCTTATCTCAGAAAGATAAAATAATTAGTTTGTCTTCATTTAAAATGCTAAGGCTTTTTTTTCTATTGTGCTTAACACTTGGAAATTTTTTTCGCTTGTAGCTAATAGTACATGGAACAAAAGTTGGTATGCATTTTTCAATCAAAACAATGTTTATTTTTAAAAAAATAATTAAAGTTAGAGTTTACATATTTTTAAGGAATTTTCAATAAGTATTCATAAAAAGAAGTATTGTACGAATACCAATCATGTTATCGCAAAACCCCTACCAACTTTTTGTTATACATAGTTTGACATATTTGTAAATCAAATTTCATATATATGAACATCAATTTTTACAGGAGTAGGATTTTAAAATCACTTCATAAGTTTCAAGTTTTTCCCTTAAAAAATTAAATGGTTAGCTTTTTGTGAAATTTTGAACACAAAATATGTTTTACATCATACATACACATATGAGACATTCAAAAAAATTACGAAAATCATTAAAATAAAATTTTTTGTGTAAATCGTACCATGTCCCCTTAATCAGAGCAAAACTTTTGAATTTTCGAAAAGTATTGAAAAATAGTTAAACTTTCTTATCCATTGTACAATTAATATTATTACGGAAATTTCAGACTCTATTTGCTTCTCTGACGAAACGATCCTGAGGCCGGAAAAGTCGCTTGAGGGGCCAAGAGGAATAGTACTTTTTTGATAATCTTTTATGTAAATTTGAATGTTTGTATATTTGTTTGGGACATATATACTAATTCAAACCGTTGATCGTATCGTTTTAAAACTTTACAGAAAATTTCGCTGCTGCTTCAAAGGAGCCGCAAGCAAATCCCTGAAAAAGTTTTTTATTCTTTAATAGCGATTTTCATTAAAACCCCCTTGCTAAAGAAAGAGTTTGTCTGAGTATGTACGAAGTCGCCAAATGCCGTGATATGCAGCCAATAGTGAAAAACCATTCTCGTTCATGTTTAGAAAACGATTGCTGCATTTGACGACATCTTTTGATTTGGCAACATTTAAGAAGGATTTTTTTATGAAATCATGCGGGGTGTGTTATAGATAAAATTCCGTTTTTCAACCCATTAGAACTGCAGACTTGAAATTTGGCAAGCATGTTTCTTTTGTTGAGTAGATATTAAAACATGACACTCACCTCAGTCCCAGAATCTACTTTTATTGGGGGCACACCTCATATCTTACATTTTTAAACATACTTGAATATATTTACAATAATTGAAACAAAAATATTTATAAAATTTCGCAACTGTATTTTTTAGTCTAAGTTCTGCAAGAACATGTTTAGTGTTTAATATAAATGAAATTTACCTGTGTGCTTCTTCGCAGGGAAAAACTGGTGAAAGATTTCTTCAGCGTATCAGCTAATCCAATGGTTACTATTAAAGTAAGTAGTCTGCTTTTAGTATATTCCTTTACGTAAACTTTTTTGAAAATTAAAAATTTTAATGTTCCGGAATATTTTGAATTTTTTAGTGCAGTTCGTATCACGTGAATGATAAAGTGCTAATAATTGGAGACGCTGCGCATGCTATGCTTCCATTTGGTGGTCAAGGAATGAATGCTGTGAGTTTTGTATTGCGATTTTTGTTTTCGTACACAATTAAACCAAAAGAAAAAGAGAAACAAATTTAATGTCTGCTAATTAATCAAAATAACGTCATTTATTTTTTGATTATTCTTCATTTAATTATTACTTAAGTATATTAACTATCCTTTTAAAACAGAACAAAATAAAGTATGTTTATTTGTGTTAATAAACAAAACTAATCATAAATTAAATTAAACAGGGAAAAACTAATTTTAAGAGTGTTGTGGGGGCAGGGAGGAAAGACTATTTGAAAAACACTTATACAGGAAATTTACCTAAATACTTTCCCTGTTCCCATAAATGTTTTAAGTGCTTACCGAAAATGCATGCATTTTTTTAGCCTAAACTATTTATTCGAGATGTTTAAAGTCTTTGTATGCATTTATAAGTTAAATATGGAGCAAAATTATCAAAATAATGTTATATAAAATCATCGGAAAAGTATTAGGATATCGTATTTTTGAAGTCATAAACCAGAGAACTTAACGATTCCTACAAAAACTGGTATATAAATTAATGATTATGCTCTTCCCTTACATGTAATAACACTTCAAATCTCTCACAGTAAAATTTCTGCAGCAGTAATTGCTGAGAATTCATGATCTGTAAATATAATCGTAGGCTTTTATCCTGAAGGCTGAAGTGTGGAAGGATTGGGATTTTGACCGTTTAAATTTAATTAGGCCTAAAAAATTTAACTTAAATCCCTGATAGCCTAATTGGTCGAGCAACTAATTCTTCATCTATTAGAAACAAAATCGGGCCACTTACTTCCAAGATGCAGTGGTGGTGCTCAGTAAATATGTGCTCAAAAATCCTCACCTTGCGTTGAGAGTGAGCTACAAACTCTGATTTTATTCTTGCCCTTGAATTTTGTAATTTTGAATCACAGTCAGTTACCAGTAAGCTTCGTTTGTATATTAAGCATTTCCACCAACTTACTCCTGTCCGGAACAGAAATCCACTTCGAGGTGCGTTCAAGTTCTTAAGTCTCCAAAATTTTTTCTGCTGTGAGAATAAGTAGAAAGATCTGGATACTTTTGAAATTTGAGGGAAATATTTCGTTTTTAGTACAGAGATGGCAACACTATACTGTAAATGGCATGAATACCGTGAACAATGTTTCATATAGCAGCGGTCGCCAAACTTTTTGACCTCACGGACCAGTAAATTCATAATTTAAATCCCGCTGACCACTGATATACATAAGCGACATACAGGACAGTGAAACATTAGAAAAGTACAAAACGAGACGAGACAAACCATAAAGCTAAAACAATGGAGCTACAGCAGAACGTCTTATTTACGATGGCGTTATTCTATGAAGTAGTGTTTTTATAACTTTTCACGTATTGTTATGAATTGTGAATTATGTTTCAATGCATCTTAATACACAATTTAACGTTATTTTTCTGGGGATCAGCGAAATTTTCTCGTGGACTATCACTTACGTGACTGCTGTCATATAGTACTTGAAATGGCGAAATTTAGTTTTCAAGATCAGCGTGTAATCATTCGTTTTCTCCACTTGTGTGAGGAAACGACAATCGAAATTTATCGCCAAATGAATGAGGCATGTGATGAAGGGACCCTGAATGTTAAAAATATCCGTTCATGAGCGCTAAAGTTTAAAGAAGGTCGGGAATCATGGGACAATGAACCAAAACGGCCTCGACCACGAACCAACAGGACAAAAGTCGTGATTGCTCGTGGGATACAATTTGTTATGGAAAACCGTCGCTTAGGTGTGCAGGCCCGCCTTTTCCACTTAGGCACGCTAGGCATATGCATAGCGCGCAAAAAACTGGAGAAAGAAAATAAATAAAATTACAGAGAACGTACAACCGCCTAGTGCTTATTAAAAACCCAATTATTTTCTTTCATTTTTATATCTAAAATATCAAATCTTCGTTTCGCTATCAGCCAAATTATTATGTAAATCACTTGGCTTTTCTTCCCAATTCATATTTTGTTTCATGTATACGGTTATTAAATTGCTCTCAAAATTCGAAATAAAATCTTTTATAGCAGCATTTCTCAAACTGTGGGGCGCCCCCTAGAAAGGCGTGATAACCCTACTTGGAGGGGGGGGAGCATATCACGAAAAATTTAAAAGTTGAGAATTAGTAAGTTCATACAATAATGTATATTCTACACTGTAATTCCTTACGATTATATTAATTTACTGTACTTACTTACAAAAGGATGGGGGAGGGGGGTCTCCGTGATGCCAAAAGGTTAAACATGAACAAGAGTGACCAAACCATATCACTCTCTTTCCTTACGGCTGTCGGTTGCCAATCCGGGACAAGGTGGGTGCATAGGGGGTGGATAATGGAAGGACTCTCCATTAAGAAGAAAAGGAAAAGAATAAGAGAGTTGAGGGAAAATCCCTCCCGAACCGAAACTGGCAAGGTAAGAACTGAAGGAGGGGGAGGGGATGCTCTGGAAATAGTGGGAGGGGGAGCAAAAATTTTAAGTGCCTAGCGCGCCGGGGAGATCAAAAACGGCCCTGTAGGTATGCATGATATTACTTCCAAATTTGGCATTCCCGTTGGATCTGTGGAGTCCATTTTGCCTGAGGAGCTGAAAATATGGAAAGTTTTTTCAAGGTGGGTCCCACAAATGCTGACCGACAAACAGAAGTCTACGCGGTTGACAGTTTCTCAGTAGATGTTGACACGTGATGTAACCATGAATGGTGCTTTCTTTTCATTAGTTATGAAGAAACGAAACGCCAGTTTTCCCAATGGAAGCACTCTGATTCACCCCCTCAGAAAAAATTTCGAGTCATAGCTTCTGCTGAGAAAGTTATGGTGCCCATGTTTTGGGACAGTGAAGGTGTAATCCTCACGTATTATGTTCGAAATGGTACAACTGTTACAGATAATGCATAAGAACAAGTTTTGAGAACAAAGTCCCTTCTAGCATTGCATGGAAAAGGACCAAAAAGGCTGGACGACTGCTTTTTCATCAAGTAAATGCATCTGCTCATCAAGCACTCCTAACTCATCAGCTTCTTCGAATTAACTTTGAGATGATTTACCTAGTTTCATACTGACCAGACCTCACTCCTAGAGATTTCTGGCTTTCTCCAATCATGAATGATACTCTCCATGGCCCATGGCCGTTCATTTCCCAACAGAGCTGTCGCTGCGTCAGCGATTTTCCCGCGGGCAAAACATATCTCTAAAGAAGAGTTCTCTGCAACTACGGAATCATGGCGCCAACGTTGTGAAAAATAGTTTCGACCTCACGGTGATTACGTCAAGAAGTAACAGTAGTTACAGCTTTCTGAGTTAAGTATTTTGTCAGAAAAATATTTAGAGACCTTAGAACTTGTACGCACCTCGTAAATACAGCCAATGTGTTTGTTCAAAGTAGTTCTAAGCCAGGATTAGATGTCTAGCATCGTATTCTTCCCGTCTATTCGATATCAATCCTACACCATATTAGTCTTTTGAAAGGTTAGAACCGATACATCGATCTTTTACTTATGAATCCATTACTCCGTTAATCAGGCTTACATGATTCTAATAAACCTACTGCTTCTAATAGGTTGTTAATAAGCTAGTTAAACAAAAATGTATACAACGAGAGTTAGTGGATGGAAATATGATTCAAATTTAGTTCTTGTCATTTAGTAACGGTGATAATAATGAGGTATGTTGCCAATAATGTTTGCATAACTTTAGAATGATATTTTTGCAAATCAAGTATATGATCAATTCTCATCTTGAGATGTTCGGAGAATAGGAGCTCTGATTCTGGTACTACCGTTCTCTTATTATTTTTAGAGGCAAATATTAATTTCTAACTATATATTTCAAGTGAAAAAATGTAAATGTGTTTTAAAGAAATACTAATACAGAGTTCTAATTTTACAGGGTTTTGAAGATTGCGAAATTCTTTCTGAACTACTAACTACTTACAAATACGATTTAAGTAAGATTTTATTTTCCATTACATAATAACATAAAGTACAAAAACAATTCCTTTTATAAATTTTTTTTTCATTGACGGCAATTGTTAATTTTTTTCCCCCTAGGAGAAGTTTTGCCAGCGTTTTCGAAGATTCGTCACAAAGACGCTGAAGTAGCCTGTGATTTGTCTAAAAATATTTATACTATAGTAAGTACGAGCTCTGTATATAATGATCCATGTCCGGATTCTGTTGACATAATTCTCTTCAGGATGTATTATTTTAATTTTAAGGAATAAGACATGCATACGATCCATTTATTCGACTGAAAATTACTCTAATATCAATTTTACATTTTGACTTTATTATCCTACAGTGAGTAAAATATTTTATTGCTTCTGTACTTACGCTACTATCCATCTAGAATTAACTACACTATAAATAACGAATAACAACTTTATTTACCGCTTCTAACTACTCACACCTTATACATTAATGAACTACCTCACAAACTTATGTATAAGTCTCACACCTCATAACAACCTCACAAACTCTACCTCATTTGCGCTCCTCTCCCACTCCTATCATACACAGAATCTCACACTCTCAGGAATACACTTACACAACTAAATTCCTCGTATCAAAATAAAAAATATTTCAACATGTTTCGTTTAGTGTGAGGCATTGGGTAAAGATATAGCTTTAATTAATACTCAAAAGACATTGCAACTTGCATAAATTCTAGTCTCAGCATTTTATACTGTAAGAAGGATAATGTTAAATTATTGTTATGCTATTGCTTTTAATTTTTTTAATTAATTTTAAGTTATGGAAAAAAATAAACTCTTTTCAATAATATCAATAATTCTAAAGAAATTATATTATATTGGTCTTATGTAAACAGATTTAGTTCCCGGGTAACATATTCTCTCTCATTTTTTCCTTTTTCTTTTAGATGAAAGAACACACCACGAAGAAATATATAATCCGAAATAAACTGGATATATTCCTCAATGCAATTTTTCCAAAATCATGGATTCTCCTGAATTCTGAAGTAAGTGAAACTCCTTTATGCTTGTTTATTTTTAATAAATTAACATTATTAAATATACTAGATAATTGCTTAACTTACTTCGATTGAGCCAGCAGCCAATTTAACCAAAATTTGACTCAATGCTAAAAAGGATTCATAATTTTTCAATAGTAACATTAGTTGTCTATTGAATACTTTTTTGTAGCGGAGATATTGATACATAAATATTGTAATTATTTTATGCGAGCGTATATGTGGCTGCAGTGGCTGAGTAGTCATGGTCATGAACTCGAAACCAGCATTGTTTCAGTTGTATCTCGTGTTCAAACTATTTCTTTCTGTATTTCATGTAAAAGAGTTGTTAATTGGTTGAATGATATTAAAAATGGCGCATTTGGAAGGGTTATTGGCTATTGACCTCGTAATTGGGAATCATGGTTATGTAACGAGGACGACACCTGAGCAAGCATCTCACCCTCTTAGTTTCCACATTAAACTAATTTGAGGAATTTGAGCTTTGGCATGCAATGGAAGTTCAAATGAAAAAGCACTAAGCGATACTGCAGGTATAAATGTAGACTTTATTCAAATCACACACCATAGGTCTGAGCACAACGATCCCATTGATTAACGAGCTGAAGGATTCCCTGCTCCCAGAATTCCTGTGGCTGTGACGAGACCCAGTCCTTCACAGAGTCCTTGAGTTCATCGTCCGAGTTGAAGAACTTCCCTTTCAGATGTTTTTTCAGGAGACCAAACACATTGAAATCGCTGGGTGACATGTCCGGGCTGTAGGACCGATGTCAAGCTGCTCCCACTTGAACTTGACCAGTTCCACGTGTGTGAACCTGGATACATGGGAATGCGCCTCATCATGGAGCAGATTCACACCCTCCATGGCGATGACTAGCAAACGGTTTAACGTCGCTCTTTATAAGAGCATCTGCTCTCTCCTGCGTATGCAAGTGCCCACGTATACTCCGATCCCCGCTGAAGACTTCATTCGCATTCCTAGATGTGTCACTACGTTCACCCACAGCGGCATAGGCAAATATATTAAAGGTTACTTTGTTGCGACATTTCGTACATTTTAATTTGAACACCCCGTGTATTTAACGCTCAACTAAGAATGGGCTCTGGGCAGAGAATTCTGATTTGAATACTTGGTCCGAATAAAAAGGCACCGATTACGAGCTCGCGGCCACGGCTACTCGGCTAAACAGCTCGGAAAGGAACACTTTAAATTCAATCGGGGATCAAAACATTATGTTGACACGCGTGTAAAATAAACAGTAAGTTGACAGCTCAGGCATCATTTGATCATGTGATTCAGAACTACGAATTTCGTCGTAGTAATATTTATTGTATTCCATACGTGTGATTTGGTCTGCATACTATTGCATTATTTTTTATAAAGATAATGGTATTAAAATGAATTCGTTTTGAAAGTAGGACTTTTATTCAAAGTTCAAATACATGTGCGTAAGAAAAACATTTATAAATGTATGTTAGTATTAATGAGTAAAAAGAGGAAAAATACTGTGTTATATGTATTATTTAAAAGCAAAAACTTATTTATTCACACAGTATGCTTGATATGTAAATATAATTGAAATATTTAAATTTGGTTTGAAAATTATAATTGATACTTTAAATACTAAAAATTGAAATATAATTAGTTTTTTTTTTATTAGAATATATTTATTGCTGAAAATAACTTAGAAAAAAAATGTACTTATGTGAGAAAAATACAATGGATATATCTTTTTGGAAAATATTGAATTTTTTATGAATGAAATATATTTAAAAATGTAATATATTATGTAAGCTTGAAGTGGTTGATAATTTTGTCTATTTGGGCTCAAACATTAACATTCTAAACGACATTGGTGATGAGATTCAAAGACGTATTATTGCTGCTAATCGCTGTCTTCATGGTCTAAGAGCTAAGTCCAAATTGAATGAAAGACTTACACAAAATTACGCTATATCAAACAATAATCAGTTTCGTAATTACCTATGGATCTGAAACTTGTACTTTGGCTAAATCACAAACTGAACAGCTAGTCATCTTTGAGATAAAAGTTCGTAGATATATCTTTGGTGTTGTGAATGAGAATGGATTGTGGAGACAATTGACATTATTTTGAATTAAATAAGCTATTTATGGAAACAATTTCCTTAAATCCATCTATCATCCCGCAAACCTGAAACGACTATCAAGATTAGTCGTTTAAGGTTTACTGGCCACATCTGCCGTAAGGACCCCTCATCCTTGACGTTCAGAATTTTCAGTTACAAGCCTGTTGGAGCTAGAACTAGGGATAGGCCCAAATTGAGATGGGCTGATTGTGTGGAGGATGATTTAAAAGTTTTGTTGTTAAGCGGAGATCGGAATGGAAGAAGGTTCTTGAGAAGGCCTTGGCCCTCCCAGGGCTGTTGTGTAAATTGAAGAATATATTCCATTACTAAAAATAACCAGATTCCCCTCGCTTTTTTCTTTACAAGTTTCGCATTTCTATAATACAGAACATGTACTGTTTCAATATAAAATTCCTGAAGATAAAAGTCGTATATATTTTTGATGTAGTAATTTCAAAGAGAGGGGTGTCGAGGTCTCTATGATTTTTTTAAAAATGAAACTTCATACTTATCAAAGTGCAATACTTTATTTTAATATTTTTGTATTCCTCAGTTATTAAGTCGCGTCGATAGGCATTATTTTAACAACTTAAATACTTCCATTATATTTAAGGAAAAGAGTCTTCTTTTGTGTAATCAAAATATTTTGTTCTTTATAGATTAATTTCTCCAAAATGCGGTATTCTCAGTGTCTGGCTCGAAAATCAGCTCAAGATAAAGTAAGTTTCATCCATTTTTACTTTCTTGTAATCTTCGAAAATTCAAATAAGACACTTTTATCCAATTATGAATATCCTATCGTAGAGATACATATAATCTATTTTACCAACCGAAGGTCATTACATCCACCACAAACCAAAAAGTTTAAGAATAATGATTTTAATGCAATGGGAATCTAAAATAAGACATAAAGAAAAGTAAATCTAAAAATAATTAGTTAAAATAACTAAACACACTAAAGACCTTCCGCTGTTAAAATCTAGTTTAAATGCGGCAAATTCAAAATGTTAATGGCTAAATTCAAGGTCACATGATAAATACAATCACGTGTTCTCCATTGAATTCAAAACGTGACAATAGACTTGTACTTGGAAAATTTAGATAAAATTTCAAATTTGATAATTGATAAAAGTCGTTCTAATTTTAAGATCCATTAAAGCTTTCCAAAATTAAAAATATTCTTTTGTTATAAGTGCACTTTTAAATCAAAAGCACTTTGTTTACTCTATGTGCATTGTTATTGTTGACAAAGATGTATTTCTTAAAAGAAAGTTTCTGAAAAAGCAAAAGTTGACAACAGCAAAGTGCATAAACTGATATTGGATGGAAACAAGTGACTGCATTTATCATGTGACTATGACGTCACAAGAAGTAACCCATTCTTTTGTCTATATTTTAATAATTTTTACCATAGGTATAAGTGTCTGAAATTCTGATAGATATAAAATATAATCATATATTTTTCGACAATATACCATTTTTAAAGTGGAAAAATTATTATTAATTTCTTATACACCATCTCACTAGTTTTAATAAAAGCCTTTTTGATATTCTGTAAAATACCAAAAATCCTTAATGTTTTAAATATCTATTAGTTATTAAGACATTTTTCGATACAACCACAGTAGTTTTTATTTACAGAATAGAGTGAAATGGGAAAATAAATCTACATATTTAAGACAAAAATTAAAAATATCTACAAGACAAACTACTTGCTATTTAAAGTACAGTGTGTTCGAAAAAGAATGTACCTTTTTCATAAAAGTATTCACGCTCGTGTGTGTAATAGAATCTGTCATGTACCAAAGCTAAGGTAATATATAAACATTTTTTACCAACCGAAACAAAAATTCAATATCCGATTTCCAAACTGACTTCGTGGAGCTCGCGTTGGAAAGATTCTCGAACTCTATATATTGTCTCTTTAGATTGGGAAGACGGCTAATACTCTTGCCTTTGCATAGGCAACATGTCTCCCAGTTGTATATGTCAATGCTTGATGGAAATTTCTGCTGGGGAATCGACCTTAAGCTATCGTCAAGAGTTGCTTTAGAGACAGTGACGTCTAGATTTTTTGAACTTTTTCTTTGCAGCAGTGGGGTCAATATCTTTAAGAAAAAGTATATGTATAAACAGTGGCGAGGGAATTCCCCTAGCCACAGGTCGGGGTTCAAATTTGGCTAAGGTTCTCTTTTTTCATCCCCTTCAGTGGTCAAAAAAAGCCCTTTGATGGGAACCAAACGGGGATTTCGTCGACTGACCACTGAGGGGAAATTCGCACATCCCCCCCCCAGCCCTAAGGGTTACGAACACCGAGAAGCAAAGAAATTTGGCCCTTGGGCGTTTTCCACTGATTCAGACAGTATTTAAAAATTTTTGCAAATACTTATCCCAATGGTAATCCATACAAATAAAGGGCGTGATTCAAACCTCAAAAACCCGGGCCCGACTGACCGCTGCGTTTTTTCACCTGGGGATGGGAAATTTGTTTTGTTGACCAAATAGGGGAAAGGGAAAGGGATCGGTCCCCCCTTTTTTTAAAAGGGTTTTTCATTATTTAAACCTTTTACATCTAAAAAAAGGTAAAAAATTTAATTTAAATCAAAAATGAAGTTAAGTAAATTGGGGCAGTTTTATTTAATTTACTTATTGTGTTAATTCTATATCCATATCAGCAAGCATGTTTAATTTTAGAATCAGTTGAATGAACCAAAATGAGTTTAATGAGGCGTTCATCTTCATGCGAGAAAAACTTTGCTCCCAAGTATATAGAACATTTTCTGTTTAATTGGTGCCCTTGGTTTTGGTATTTGCCCACCCGGCCAAAAACAAAGGGTGTATGGTGGTGGGTTGGGCTTAATATACGGGAAGATAAACCCACACAAAAATTTTACTTTGGCAATTGTAAAAGTTAGAAATTTGCAGCTTTTTTGGAGAATATGCCCGGGAATAACGTTCGACGATTATCCGGATCATGATGATATCCGGGCGTTGAGAACGAGGAGGACCGCGGGTCGGCCCAGCTCCGGGCCCATTTAATGCTTCGAGTCACTTGGGTTGTCTTGGCTTTTTTACATAAAAATTTTTTTTACATTTTTTAGAATCCCAAAAAAATTGTGCTCATGGAAACGGCACGTATTTCAATCAAAACCTGAAGTATTTGATAGCAATCAGAGCAACTTACACCTCACTTCATGCACTGGGCACCGAGAAAAAAAAATAAAGAAGAGAGTGCAATCTTTTTTCAGACACACTGTACTAAGAAGACCTTTACGCTTCTTAAATGTTAATAATTTTAATCCTTTTTATTTGCAGATTCTCTCGAATTTGTTGTGGTCACTTATGTTTATTGGATTTGTCTCTATTACTGCAATGATGGCGATATTTTGACACCGTTAACTGCATTACTGACAATTACTGATTACTATATATTTCGAATAAGAAAACGCAAAAAATGTGGTTTTTAGCTTGACATTATTTTGCTTGTGATAGACAAAATAAATTAATAAATTTTTTTTTTGTTTTAAGAAAGTTTTAAAGAATGCTATTTATTTATAACAATTATATGAGAATATTGTAAAATGACTCTTCCCCATTTGCAAATAAAACATGTTTATTGTAAAATGAGTCTTTTGTTGCTTTCTGTGGATTTATAAGTTTTGTCCTTATGAAGAGATATATGCATATGTATTTTGATTGGAACACCATTGGATTTGAAAATTTAAAATTCGTTTACTGTGAGTAATAAATTGGAATTATATTAATTAAAATTAGCATATATATAAAATAAATGTTCAGAATCCCTTTTAAAAGAATATTTTTAAAAGTATTTTAGGTACTAAAAAGTTAGTAAGTAAAGCGCTTTCGTAAAGTACTAATAATACATTTTTCAATTTTGTTTAATATTTAAAGACTGAAATTAATTATTTGTTGCTTGAAAGAAAAAAACTTTGAAAAGTTATTGAATATGATTTTGTTTTTATAAAATATCTGAAACAAAATCATTTAACATTAAAGAACTATATTTTAAGCTCCTATCCACAACTTATAAACTGTGAAACAAAATAATACAAAATTTAAAATTTAGACTAATTCTAGACGAGAAATTAGATTCACGAAAAAAAAAAAACTCGAGAAAAAAACTTCATTTTACAAGTTTATTTACTACATTAAAAAAAATTACTAATTAAAGTCAGAATTTAGTTCCCTTTGCAGGATATTAAAATTGATGCAAATACGTCCTGTTGCGTTGAGAACTGCGAAAGTTATTGATGGTATTTCATTTTTATCTAGGACAGCATTTCTCAAACTGTGGTGCACCCCCCTCCCCATAGGGGGAGGGGCGTGATAACCCTACTTGGAGGGCGCGAGCAAATCGAAAAGTCCAAAATAAAAGATTTAAAATAATTATCAATTTACTGAAAGGAAGCAAAACAAAACACATTCAGACAAAATAAAAAATAATACATATTCACACTGATATAAGATACTTATAAATGTATCAATATGGCAAAAAGTATTTGATAATTTATCAATACTAAATTAAAAGCAAGTTTAGTGGTAACTAGTAACTTCCATGGGCTTGTCATACACAAAATGTATTATACATATCTTGATAATTTGTACAGTTTATAATTACAGTCGCGCGCATTGCAGCTTTAGCGTCGAAGTACATTATTGCATTCAATACTTATAGTTGTTGTATGAGGGGGTTGAAATTGATTATTAAAATTATGACTGAAAATATGGAAAGTTTGAGAAGTATTGGTCTAAGAGACTGTACAAGATGTTTTCAAGGACGAGGTAGTATAAAAAATGTCTTTCTTACAAAATATTAACGAGATGAAGAAAAACTGCTAATATTTATGTAATAAGTATGCTAAATTTTACGAAAGCTACATAGTTCAATGCAAGCTCCGAGAAAAAGTTAAATACCGCACTATAGTGTAATCATGTCTCTCTCAATGGATATGTTATTCCCTTGTCTTAAGTATCCCTACATTAAGAGTTTCGTATAGTTGATGAGTTTAATATGTGTCCATGAAGTCTAATTATGATTTGACTTCATTCAATTATTGATAAAGATGAGACATTATTAAAATATTGTTATTAAAAGATTACTCCTATTAGGGGAGTTGTTACGACTTATTTACACAAAAATTTTCGTTGTTGAACTACTACATATCGTAATGAAATTTAGTATGCATGTTACTTTTGTTGAATGGAAATTCGCTAAAAAAGGATTTTACGGAAATCAACTTCTATGGGGGAGATGGAATCTTTTGCGGTGTATTAATAAGAAAAAAAAACGACCCGTTTTTGAACTATTAGACCTACAGTAATGAAATTTGGTATGCATGTCTCTATTGTTGAATCGGACGGGTTTGTTGAATGGTTCTTACAGGAATCGACTCTCAAGGGTAGAGTTACTGGAACATTGACAAAAAATATTTCTTTTTTGATCTATTAGATTTAGATTTAAAATTTTGCAAGCAGGTTTATTTTGATGAGTAGAGATCCACTAAAAATGTGAGTTATGTGGAAATCCACTTGAGAGGGGGTTACGAGAGTGTAAAATATAGTTATACTTCGTTTTAGAAATTATTATTTGGAAGTTCTGTTCTTTTTAAGTCAAGAATTATAAGAACATTATTCAATACAATTGAACTCTTAATTCTAAGATATCAATAATTCATAAATGCAAACAATATATACTCCGTTAGGGTAATGTTGACTCAATTACGGAAGATGCATGCAGTGCTGTTCAAATATCGTACATCACTCCAAATTACAATTTTTTCCCCTCGCCCATCCGGTATAGTAGTTAGTGACACTGACTGTTGTGCCGTAGGGCCTGGGCTCGAATCCCGGATTAGGCATGGCTGTTGTACCTGTGTGGCATGGGGGTACTTTAAATATCCGTCGCACTGCAAGTCCTCTCGTGAGGTTAATGGAAGAGGTAGAAAGGTGGGAGGTCCCTGTCCCCCTCCAGGGTGTTCCCTCAAAATTGGGGGGAGGGTAACCAAGCCAAATCGTACTGTCATCTGTATAATGCTCAAAGCTACGACTAATGACAGGCATACATCTAGCCCTTTGTTACGATGATTTTTGTGAGTATCAATCTGACACCGTTAGACAGGTGGCATTAGCAACAGCCACAACGTTTTTTTATGTTTATGAAAAGCACAATTTATGTTCAGAATATATCTAAATATGACTTAATGTTTGATTTTCACAAATAATATTACAAATCACCCGTATGGGGAAAAATAAGGTTATAACGATGCCCCCAAAACCTGATTATCAAACATTTAGGGTCCTTTACTCAAGAGATCATGACTCGAACCCGTCCTTATTGTAGAAGTGATTTCCATGATACAAAACAGCAGAAAATAACGACAAACACAAATGATAGAATTAATGTTTTAATTCATGACTAACTGTCTTTACTCAGCGTTACTAGGAAGTTCAACTACTACTTAAATAATCAAAATTTTATTTATTTGAAGTATTTAAAGACTCTCAGACCTGCTACTCCCACAAAATGGCTGAAGCTTCCGAGATTATATCGATGGCTTTTAGATTCAACGACCAGTAAGACTCAGCCGAAAACTTTCCAAAACGTACGCTACAGTCCAAGTAAAGCTTTATAGAATATTATCCACGTTAGTTTAAGAGGGAATCCTCAAGAAATATCCCGCAACAAGCTTATAAAGACAAAATGCAAACGTCAAAAAATGTCAATGAAATATTAAATCATTATGTGAAATGGATCACTGTAATTCTAACCAAAAACCGTTACTCTTAAAAGGGGTGGAAAGATTTTTTCAGGGTAGGGTACAAATTTAAAAGTGTTGCATCACCTTGAGAGGGGGTCCATGGGTTCGGACCCTCCATCATAGCCCTTGAATTTTTTTCCCCCGATTGATTATAATCCCATGTAAAAAGAACGTAAAATGTAATTAAGTATTTGTTATTAGTATTTTTTACTAATTAATGTTAATTATTTTTTGCTTTTTTTTCCCCCTTCCCGACAATCGACAAAGTCAAAAAAATATGTTTGGCTACGTATTGGGGTATGATACGAGAATGGTAGACCTTCAACCCTCAACCCCTTTTTGAAAAATTCTTGTGTGCGCCACTGCCCAATGTCGTAGGTGTGGTGAGATATGGTAAAGGTTATTATTATAACTAAATAACAAATACGGAATACGTATCTATCTTTTGAAACAACTATTTTAAAACCGCGTTTAAACCAAAACGCAAGGTACACACAAACATAATAATAATAGCCACAAATATAATATAATATCAAATGATGCACTTATTATGAAACAATTCACACAAAATGCATTAAAAAATAAAACATTTTTATCTAAAGTTAGTTTTCGTTGTTATAGTCAGTAGAAGACTTAGTGTGCATATTGTCAGCCAATCTTGAATTTTCCGTAGATAATTTCTAATTGCTAAAATCTTCAGGTGGTTACCCTAAAATGCCTTGGCGGTCTACCGGTCGATTGCAATTGACGTAATGCCCACCCCGGCTGTAGAGAATTACATAATATGCAAATCATCTATCGGCTCCTGCGCTAATCGTTATGAAAATGTGAAAAAGAAATGAAAATAAGAGGGCTTTTAAATAACAGAAGTTTCAGTAAGTGAAATGGCAATTTGGAGAACGTTATGTGTGAAAGAGATACAATCGTAAATTGACAGCCAATTGTAAAGTTACCTGAAAGATAAATCATTAGGTCAAGGTGCATACCATTGCACGCACCCCCAGACGCCTCTTCACAAAATTGAATCTAAATTTGGATTAAGGTAGGATTGATTATTTGATATTAGGACTTTTTAATATTTAGAAGTGGGGTAGGCGGATTAAATATTTAAAATGGTCAAGTTACGCGATTCGGTTTAACTATTACTATGTGTGTTTGTTCATTTTAGATTCTCGTTTAATTAATATTATCTAAATTGTTAGATAATATTATTTAAGTTCCATTCTTAATAAAGTCATATTAAGAATTAAAAAGGTCTATTTCTTTTGCAAACCCTACACCTCTAGCTCACGCTGACAATCAAAGATACGGTCACCCAAGGGGGGCGGTATCACAAAGTATTTATTCACAATAAGTATTTATTCACAGTATTTATTCACAACTTCGACAATATATATGTGGCCACGGTAGTCGAGTGGTATAAATATCGGATCGAGACTTGCCTTGTCACGAGTTCGAGCCCAGTACCACTAAAGACCCGCCGTGTGGGCAGCGATGCACGTTAAATTTGCCGAGACTGAAACGTCCTCCCGTTGGTGTGGTAGTTGGGGGGGTGCCAGCTCGGGTGCACCCCGTCCTTGACCATGGTTCAAAATTACGTGGTCCGTCCCAAAACCCTCGTTACTGAACAGTTGACGTTAATATTCAATCAATCGTCAATCAATCGACAATATATTTTAAAACAATTTGATATCACGATTTTTTCTTCCAAAGGGGTTGGTTGTGAAAAACCAATTTACCCCAAAGACCCAAAGAGAATTGGGAAGAATCCCGAATAACAGTCCGGTGTAGTATTTCTGTCCTAGACCAGACATTTTTTTTCTTTGCATTTCTGAAAGCAAAGATTTCAAGAATTTTTTTTATAATCTCACAATTTAGCTTCGAAGAATCTATAGAATATTACAAATTCCCCTTTTGAAGGCATTCCCCCGGGGGTGATCCTTACTTCTAAGATATCCTCGTGACTTAGGGGTATGGGAGTGAATGAAGAACCAGGCGTTGCCATAATCTTAATATCTCTTTATTAAGATCTTAACTTAAACATTTTACAATGATAATATTTATATTTTAACTTATAGGATCTGAGATGAAGGAACACACAATACCTATTACCAAATAAGCGCGATCCTGACCACTATAATTAACTTTACTGCTTACTCTTAACCTCTGTTTATACACAGTTCCAAGTATTTAGTATAACGGTCTTACCTCTATATCCTAGGTAGCAGTAACACACTCGAATCCTCAATGTCGTTTCTTTATCTCACGTGGAATGGTATCCACCTTGACTTGAACGCACTCTCACGAAAAGCTGAACACTGGAATATCGGCTTACTTCAGCTTACACGCTTAAACTCAGACTAGTGTAATTATTTCCCAAAAAACCACCCCGCTTACGCTAAACTTCTGCTATTTAAAAGGTTCCTAATTTGCATAATCACGCTTCGCTTCTGGATTTGGTTGGAAAGAATTTGCCTTTTTCGGCCCCAAAAAACCCAAGAGGATAATTAATAGAAAGCGTGATGAGCCCGTCACAAGTTGATAAAATTCGTTCAATTCTTGCAACAATTAAAGGCAAATTCATCTTCCACTTTTTGAAGAAATTCTTATATACCTTATCTCGTTCAAATGAATATTTTATTTGATTATAGATGCTTAGCATACTTTTATGTCTTTAACCTTTGAAGGGTAGATTAATTTCCAGGTTGATGACCCCATGTAATGAGTTTCTTTAACAATCCTCCAATTTTTTTTCCATTCAGGACAAGTGAATATGCTCTAAAGACATTAAAATAATCATTGTTATTGGGTAACAATGGTTTCATTGTTTTCCATTGTTTTCTTCTCCCCTTATTTTTGGCGATCGTTTTTTAATAACTTTATCACTACTGTTTGAATCAGAAAATTCATCTTCTGATTCCTTATTTGTTAAAATTTTCTCGATTTCATCATGTGTAACCACTCGTTTTCGCCGACACGCCACCATCTTGGATTATCGTAAATTCACAAGCATTCAGAAAAATATTTCCTAAGGCTCTTCTACGTAAGGTGCAAGGCTAAAACTAATATTATTTGCAGCCAAAAGGTGGTCCTACCTCTCTGCAAAACCTCAGAGGTTAAAGTGCATAAACGGCTTGACGCAAACACACACACACAAAAACACCATTAAATGTATATATAAGTTCATATATACTGTAGGAACAGGTTCGCATTGGCGTATATATACGTCATTAACCTTCAAAGAGTTACAGAATTAGTTACTTTACATATTATCGCAACCTATTGGCAACATCATATAAAACGATAGCACCTGATTGCCAATTAAGCGCGTACGACACATAGGAAATCGGGGTCTATGAACCAGTACCCAATTGAGTTTTAGGGTAATGTAATAAAGTATTTTATGGTGAAGGCTTGAAACATGGAAGAGAACTTTCTTTCATGGAGTGTTTACTGTTTTAGCAAAACAATCAATATAAATCTTAAAATCCTCTACCTCCGCCTTCAGTAATTTTTCATCTAAATACATTATCGGCATAAAGTTCTTGTTTAATTTTCGCTCGATATATAATCAAGTTAGCTTTCAATTAATTTCAATGTAGTTACTTTATTCTCTTTATCTAACATTTATTTCGTCTTTTTTAAATTCAATACAAACTTTAGCAAATAAAAACCAGTGTCTTATTTTAATTTTATGTTGTAACTCAAAATATTTATTTTCTTCTTTAACTTTTAATTAAATTTGATAAACAAAAACTCATTCCCATTTAGATTTAAAATAATATCCTTTTTTCAAACATGTCATGACGAAATCCTCATTAATAAATCTCTCAAATTTAAACTAAAATTTAAAAACTATACCAGTAAAGTTTTATTAAAAATTTTTTTTAAATCACCCTTTTAATAATTATTATACCATCAAATAAAGGGAAATGATTTTGTTTTACTGGTGTCCCGTCGCGAACACAAGCTCTGTAGTAGAATAACATAACAAACGACTTCGAATCAGAATACCAATAATACAGAATTCATTCACATCACGCGTAAACTATTTTCAAAGAAAAAATACTCCTTTTTGTTTAAAAATAAAACAATAAATCTCATAATGAAATGATAATTTATGAGCTCATTGTACATTAAGGTACAATTTATCATGAACTGAAGCTCAAGTTGGATAAAATTAATACTGAACTAAATAATACTTTATAGAAATCGAATAACATTTGATAGAATATTGAAAGTTGAATGTATAAAATATTGAAAAGTTCTATAATACATCATTACTCACTTACTAGCGAAGCTCAAAGATCTGCTATTCTATTATTCCCCAAATGCAGTTGCAGAAACAGTTAATGCAAATTTACAAACGATTTTTATTCAATTAAATACAGTGGATGATATTTTATGAAATATATGAAATTAATCTGTAACGAGAGTTTAAATTCTACACAAATACACAAAATTTCTCGAAGATTATGTGAACCAAAATGGCAACACAAAAGTAGATTCTATTATAAATAAATGAATGCTACAAAAATGAAGTTACGTTTTTTTAAAAGATTTTCACTTTAAAAATATGTTGTAATTAATAAAACAGCAACTGATGGCAAAATATCCTAATTTTTTTATGTGGTATGACGTATTCTTCAATAAGCGAAATCCTGACAATAACTTTCAATGGATCCCAAAGCGCACAAAGTGAATACTAAAATTCCACAATTATGATGAGAAAAATAAAATATTTGATTTTACTAAACAGAAGCACAGTTTCATGTAAATAAAGTTACCAATGAAAAAATTCAATTATTTTGTATCATAATTTGAGCCGAAGTATGGGGAAAATATATGGGATACTATTTAAGAAATTGGGCCCACGCTAAATATTCTACTGCGAAAGGACAATTTTCAAACATTTTTAAAGAATGTAAAAAGAAATGAATACATTGTCTAATTACTGGATTGGAAAACTGACAAATTATTTGTCGTCAGCTTTCACAGTCAGGCAACAATCTATTTTCCGGAAAAAGTTCTAAAATCTTATGTCAGGATAAAAAAATTCTTAAAGAAATACTTATTGAAAGTGAAGAAATATTAAGCAATTTGGCCACAATAGTTGAAATAATTCATAAGAAAAAAAAAAAAAAAGAATATATTTTATTTTTTTCCCCGACAACTTTAAAACCCTAAATGATTTTTTTACTTTCAACAAAGGGCCCTTCTCAGATTGTTTGGGTTGGGAATATTAACGTCGCACTGTTCAGCAAAAAAAGGGGCTTTTGGCGACGGACCCGAAATTTTTAAACCATCCCCCAAAAAGGTGAGGGGACACCTGAGCTGGCACCCCCCCCTCCTAACACCACACCAAGGGGAAAGGACTTTTTAGTTCTCGACAGTTTTAAACGTCTCGCTCCCCTTTTGGGGGGGTTTTTAGGGGAACGGGGCCTAACGTGACAAGGCAAACCACGATCCGATACCTATACCACTCGGCTACCGTGGCCCCATGGCTATCTTAGACTAAACAATGATTTCACGAAAATAAAAAGCTTATTGGGGCATATTATTTTACATTTGGTTGAAAATTAATTCAAATGGAATTGTCAAATAGAAGAAAATTTTATATGTTTCAAAAATTTACCTTATAACTGTATTATTGTTCTATTTATTAAAATAATACAAAGAGAAAAAAAAATATATAGTTTTAATCAAAACTATAGGAGAGTCACGTAAGAAAATATATCAGATTATTTTGTTTAGTAAATTACAAAACAATCCAAAAAATCTTGCAAATTTATTATTTTTTTAAAAGACGTTCATGTTAGACAAAAAAAAAAAAAAAAAAAAAAAACCATTATATCTGTAATTAAAAACTCATAATACATATAGATATAGTAGCTAGGCATTACCAACCCGCTTCGCTGATTATTTCAATACGTTGTAAGACTACATTCTTTTTAAGTTATTTATATTTAAGTCCCAGCCTTCGAGAATATTGAAAAATATTCTTATAGCACTTTCCCCCTTTGGGTACAATAAAAAAAAAGGACAATTTCTAAAAATTTTAAAAACATTTTTTCATTTACGTCCCTGTAGCCCCCAGTTGATTTCCCAAAAACCATTTTTTTCCAAAAACCCCCCAAGGGGCATCGGAAAAATGCCACCCGGAAAAATTCCCAAAACCCAACCCAAAAACCGAAATGAAAATTTAAAAAAAAGCCTTTTAAAAAGGAAAAGGGTTTTGAATTGGAATGGAATTTTTAGAATTTTAAAAAAGGAAGGCCATAAAGTTTAATTAAATTTAATTTTAAAAGGGGATCAATTTTCGCGGACCCGGTTTGGTTTCGGCCTAGCGTTTGGGTTTTTTATTAAATTAATTTATCAAATTTTTTAAAAAGGGAAAATTTAAGTTTAAACCTTAAATTTTAAAAGTCTATTTGGAAATTTTAAAATATGATTCCCCTTTTTAAAAAATTTAACAAAAACCTTTAAAAATTTCCGAAATTTTAAAAAGGGTTAATTTTGGTCCCCCCCTTTAAACCGACCAAAAATTTACAGAAGCCTTGTTCAAAAACATGGTCATTTAAAATCTATAATGCCTCCGTAACCTTCCGCAAACTCTCTTGGAAATCGATTTCCATAAAACCCGTTCATAGTGGATCTCTACTCAACAGAAGAAACATGTTTGCCAAATATAAAATTTGTTAGTATAACAGTTAAAAAAAAACATTAATTTTTGCCCATAACGGTCCAACAGCCATTCTTGGAATTCGATTCCCATAAAACTCGTTCTCGGTGCATTTCTATTAAGCAGAAGAAACACTTTTGCCAGATTTCTAGCTTTAAAGTCTAAAAGCTCAAAAACGGAAATATTTTGTTTAAAATACCTCCGCACGTCCCCTTTTGGTAGTCGATTCCCGAAAAACCCACTTTTAGTGGATATCTACTCAACAAAGGAAACATGTTTACCGCATTTCAAGTTTTAAAATACAAAAAGGAAGCTTTTTACACAAAGCCTGTTCTTACCGAATTTCTATTCAACTTTTATAGAAACATGCTTACAAAATTTCTAGTCAGTTGGTCTAATAGTGCAAAAAACAGAATTTTGACCCATAATGCTCCCGTAATCCTCTCCCCTTGGGAGTCGATATTCGAAATTCGTTCGTATCGGATCTTAACCCTTTCGTGGGCGGTAAGATTACTTCCCATCTACATGAAACTACAAAATGCACCAGTATGAAGCGCAAGACCCATTATAATTTATTGACATTTTTATTATAACGATGGGAAGACTAATTCCCGCTTCAACTTTGTGCTGCGGCACATAATCTAGCTATTATGACATCAGTAAATCGGACAAAAAAAAAAGATGGTACTAAAGTATTTTGTCCAAAAGCTGTACGTATAACGATGTCATGGGGGGAAATTTATCGTTCTTCAAAGAAAGAAAGATACCAAATAAGATTTGAAAAGGTGGCACGAGCTTTTTTTTCGATTTGGGCCCTTCCCTCATAAATAGTTTCCCTACTGTGGTAGAAGTAAAACAAACGAAACAGGTTTATGCCAGCTAGCATTCCGTATAGCCCAGCTCGTCAGAATATATAATAACGGATTTCCCCCCAAAAAAAAGGGGAAAAAAGAAACCTGCTTACTTTCCAAGCAAAAAAAGTGTGTAGTTCGGATGATGTGAGCACAGCCGGTGTGGTAAAAACATATGCTAAAAACGATTTTTCAACCATGTTTTTAAAAAGTAGCAAAAAAAGGAACAAGAAAAGAAAACCTGCTACATGTATGTAGATTGTGATGCCCCCTTGTGCATTGCAACATGCTTCTCATCTTTTCATGGCAAATAATCACCATTAAATTTAATTTTCTTTATGATGGCGAATGGCTCCTTGGGAAGTATCCTTTCCACCCCTAAAATATAAATGTAAAAAAAATAAAATACAACCCTTATAATCGGCAAAATAAAATAGATTTCCTTAAATGCCATTGCTTAAATGTTAATAAAGCATAAAAAACTGCGAGAAATTCAAAAGAGAAATAAATGTCCCCCGAAAGGGTTAACTCATTAAATGGAATATATTTCTGCCAAATTTCAGGGCTGTTGATCCAAATATCCAGATATCTCGTAACGAACGATGAATGAGTGGCTTTTTTTCCTGTGTAGATTAGTAGAGAGAGACACCTTATTATTATTTTTTATTATTATAATTATTATTTTCAACTCGTTTTATACTAAAGTGACATTTACTTTTCTTTATTGAACTGAACCATATAATAATGCACTTTCTTTCTTAACGGTACAAAATATTCGAAAAAACAAGATTATTCCTGTTTCCTCATGCAAACAATTTTAAACTAACTTATAAATTGAGAGCGTGATAAAAATACATCTTCAATACTATACCGGATATAATAGTTATCTTTATTATAAGAAATGACAAATTTAAAAAATAAGGATGTGAATCATTAAAAATTAAAAAAAAACAACAACAACTTGGGTTTTCTTATGGTTAGTTAGAAAAAATAATAGTATGATAAAGCAACCGTTTGGATAATGTTCTTCAAAACAATACTTTATACTCACATACGCTATATATACCATTAGTCATCAGTTTTAAAACAATAAGGAATTTTTTAAAAAATATTTTTGAAATATACCAACGAAATTGTTTTTAGTGTAAATCTTGTTACAAAATTGTATGTGAATGTAATATTGTGTTTTCAATCTATGACATCCTCTTAAGAAATTCAGTGGTTGAAAAACCTCTCATAAAACATTTAAAAAATGTCAAAATAACTTGAACATTTTTCCCCGTTCAACAGCAATAAATTGTTGTGCAATTCAAACAGATTGAGAGGTTTGTGGGTATTCTTGTAGTACTTAAAATTTTATTTCCATTTTAAGCACCGTACTCAAAAATATGGATGTCGGATAATTTTAACGGCCTTGGTAAAAGTCGTTTACATGGTTGTTTAAGCAGAATTAGTTTATAAGTTGGTGCTTCTCAAACTTTCAATATTTGCGACCCAATATTCAACCATAATTTTTATCACAGCCGCTCCATACAAATAACAATGTATGAATTCTCCATAATACAATTTTTCTTAAGTGCCAACACGTTAATTGCACCGGACGTATATATATGTCATTCCGAAGTACAATCTTTTCTATCTATAAAATTATTCCGAAAGGCTTTGGAATGTAAAAAAAGGACCTTGACATGTGTTTGCGAAGGATTTACTTATTTCGGAGGACATATGGCATGCGTGCCACATGTGACACGCGTAGCAATTCTCACTGCCACCTGCAAAAAAATTTACAAAATCAAGTTAAATCTATCCTCTCTCTGTTTCACTCATAAAGGCTATTTTTATGGGTGAAACAGAGAGAGGATAGATTCCCGCCCATCCGGTATAGTGGTTAGCGACGCTGACTGCTGTGCCGTAGGGACTGGGTTCGAATCCCGGAGAAGACATGGATGTTTGTACCTGCGCGGCATGGGGGTACTCTAAATAGCCGTCGAGCCGCAAGTCCTCTCGTGAGGTTGGTGGAAGGGGAAGAGAGGTGGGAGGCCTCTGACAACCCCCAGAATGTTCTCCCTTCAAATTGGGGAGGAATAGAGCCAAATCGTACTGTCACCTGTATGGTGCTCAAAGCTACGGCTAACGATAAGCGTCATTTAGCCCTTTACCATGATGAATTTTGTGGGCCTCGATCTGGCCTTTGCCGATCAGGTAGCATTGGTAACAACAACAGGTTATTTCTTATTTTCAATTCTATGCCGTAAGCGAATTTTCTGAATCTGTTTGCTCGTAGTTTTTGTAATAATTTATGTAAAAAAAATCATCATTTGTTTAAATTTGACTCATCCTCACTGTTAAATATTCAATTCAAATCAAAACACACGATTGTGTGATACTTGTAAAATGAAGCGTCATTCATTGATATTTCTAAGAATTATCGATATTAGTCTTCAAAATTATTGAAAGAAATTTACGGAATTATGAAAAGATCTGGAAGATATTTCTATCGATAAATGCGTCAGCTTTTTAAAAATTACTGTCCGCTATTGCCGGAGCGATTTAATTATTAGAAGTAAATGGTGTGTGCTCTGCTTTTCGCTTTTGGTTTTACATATGTACGAGAACAAAATTTTTTCTTATATGAAATATATATTGAGTCCATAAAGAAGTTATTTAACAACTGATTATTCAGAATCATGTGTGTCAAATTGGAAGTCACAAATTATACCCTTGATATTGTGATGCTAAGTAGAATTTTGCAGGGACAAGGTCGGCATGGAAATTTTTTGAATTTTTATTTCATTATTTTGTTGGAATATTTTTACTTTATGTTTATTTTTATTTTAACAAATGTTAAAAGATGCATAATATATATATATATATATACAATTTTAATTTTTTTTATTTAAGTTGAAAGAATAGCGATATTTTATGTTGCTTATTTTTATGTTAATAAATATCTTTAAATCATGAATAATTAATATATATCAAAACTCTAAATCTGTATTTTAGACGTCTTTTCCTTAACTCTGTATGCATTGTCGTGGGAATCAAATTGTTTCAAATATTTCCTACTACGTGGCTTTCTGAATAATATTAGTACATATATTGATTTGGTATATCACAGCTATATAAGTTTGCTGACCCCTACATTGGATCATAAATATCTTTTAAAGGCTATTTACCTATTAAAAGAAAGTCCGAAGGGTGTGGGGGGGGGAAGTCATGCGTTTTTTAGAAGAAGTTTAAAACATTTTAAACAAAGACAGTGTTCTTAAGAAAAAAACTAGTTTATACTCCTTAGTTCGTAAAACTGTCAATTTTTTGTTTTGTTTTAATTTCTTCCCAAATACCGGGAAAAAACCGAAGAAATATCTGGATATGTGAAGAAAGTACAAAAGAAAATAAAGTACTGAAGAAAATAAAACTTGAGGAAGACATAATAATCCTTAAAGTTAAAATTATTTAATTTTTCCTTTAACTAGAGAATAACCCTAGATAACGCTGTCAGAGTACCACGAATTATTGTCCATCAACCCCTAAAGTCACCACTGAAACTACTAAAGGAACCTCAGCAATCAGCAAAAGCTAGAAACTGTTTTGATCCTGGAATTATCTTACGTTTCAACCACGCCGGTCAAAACACCCAAAGAAAAACATGATTAAGTTTACAATTGTTGTTGTGTAGTTGGTGCGTGATTGGCAGGTCATTAATGATACCAACTTATGGTCTAGTTCAGGGATGGTGAACCATTGGCACGCGTGCCATTGATGGCACGTGGAACAATATTTTGGGCACGCCACCGATCAAAATAATCAACAGCGATTGATTCTTCAATCAAGAAATTTTCAGTGAGATTTTCTCAGCTCAAAAGAATGATCAGAAATGCCCTCAAGTTTATTATGTACCCTACTGTGACATCATTTGATAAACTAAACGTGCCCCAATTCGATTAGTTTTAAAATAGAAGAATTTGAAATGCAACTTATTGATTTTTAGTCTAGTTCAATATGGATTCTAATTTATTGAAAGAAGGGAAAAGTTAGAATTGATTGAAACAGAAAGATTAACAAGCTATATAAGTAAAAATGCCAGAAACGAAATTTTGAAAACATTAAATTTTCGATTCTAGATACGTTTTACTGTTTGAAGAAGTAGGCTCATGCTATTTTAGCCATATTTTCATCTACCTATGCCTACGAGTCATTATTTTCAGAGGTGAATAACATTAAAGATTCGCTTAGAAACCATTTGGCAGATGACTTCAATTCAGCATATTTTCGGCTAAAAAGTAACATTTTACCCAATCCTATTATAATTTATTTGTCATCTAATCTGCAAAAGCAGAAATCACACTAATGTTACTTTATATAATTTGAATTATGCTTTTATAACTAAAACATTTACTACTATTAAATACAAAATGTATTTTTCTGTAGTAAATAAAGAGTTTTGTGTTGTTAGTAGTTTTATTATTTTCCCTATAATCACGAGTCAAAGTTATATGACGGCACGTCGAGATCGCATTAAGCATTTCTTTAGAAAACAATGGCACGTTGATCCATAAAGGTTCGCCACCCCTGGTCTAGTTCATTTATATAATCTCAAGTACGAGTCTCTAAAGAAAATGGCCCTGGATCTACTGTAAAAGTCTAGTTTCTGACTTATTATTGGTTAAGTAAGAACTAATAATAAGTAAGAAACCAAGTTTTACAATATTACTGCTAGTTAAGTAATAATAACTAGTTAAGTAATTTTATTACTTCCTTCCTTCCTTCTTCAGTGTCTCAACAGCCCAGGGAGAGTCTTAGCCTTCTCAAGAAGCCTTTTCCAGGCCAGCCTTCTTCTTGCTAGTGTTCTCCAATTCTTAATTCTCAAAACTAGGAGAACTTTTACAAAGACCGAATATTCCAAAATCCTATTCTCAAGTCCTTTAAACCTTTTCCAAGTCGTTTCCTACAAGTCAGCCCCGATATATTTTCTTCTTGAGATTTCGTAACAAGAGTTTTTTTTATGCAGTAGGGTTGTTAGTCCAACGCCCGACACCCGAACCTGTAGGGGACCTGTCCTATTTTAGTCGCCTTCTACAACACACATGGACTACGTAGGGACTATTCTTTCACTCCCGGTCACCACACGGGTGAATTTTATTACTTACAAGATAAAAATGGACGTGAATTTTCTGATACTTTTATCGGATCTTGTCAAACAACGGAAGAGTTAAAAGGATTGGTTGTGTAACGGGTTCTTCTACTAATCCTCGTGGGGAAACTATTCTTTAACAGTGATTTTAGTTTAAAAACCGCTTTCCGTAAAGATGACATGATTTTATGCAAATGTAGATAATATGTACTCTGACGTTTGTGGATGTGTGAGGTTAATCGTGAAATCTAGGAATAATGGATAGTGAATTGTGACTGGAAAGTCGGGTGTGGCTTGAAATTAATATTTATCTTAGAATCCACCGGGAGTTATGGAAGGAAACAACACTGAGAGAGAAGCTGTACCGAGCTATCCTGGTTCGAGAAGGACTGTCATAAGGAGCTGTCTCTCATTTTGAATAATCCCATAAATTCGATTAAGCATTACGATTTAAGGTATCTGACTACCCTAAAATCATGATTTTTTTTAATCTTATTTTATAGGTCATCTTATATTAGCTTTATAAAAATATCAAGTTCTTTATTTTCCGTTCACTAGAAAAAAAAAACTACAAGTGTTTTAGTAAAAGTAGATGCAATAATTTTACATAAGATGTCAAACTTTAAAAGGCGTTTTACTCGAAATGTGTTTTTGGCGAAAAGCTCAAACGGGGACAACGATGGCTCAAAAAGTTTTTAAAATAATTTGCTGAAATTTTTTGTGTATGTTTTGTATAACAGTAAAAGTGTTTTAACCTTCAGATACATCGATCATTGTTTTATTACAAAATTTATAGTTCCTTATGGGAATGTAACCATTGCTTTTTTAAGCAGTTTCATATAATAACTAAGATAAAGGGCTCTAGTTTTAGTAAAAATCAAAATATCTCTTATCCTGATGGCCATTTCAAAAAGGAATAGCAAAGCAATACATCAAAATTGAGAAACTGAGAATTTGTTCATTTACTATTTGTACAGAGCCATCCCCGTTTATGTCATTTTTTCGTCAATTTTTACCTATTTTTTCCCATTTTAGTAGTAATAATTTATTTTTCTCTGCTTAATTTCAGTCTTTTTTTCTTAATATGTACTAAATAAATGTAAAAATCACAAAAAATTCTCCATATCTCCATTTTAAAAAAGAAAGTTGTCGCAAGTAGTCGGATACCTTAAGATTGCTCCCACGGTTAGGCAATAAAGTTGTATATCATTCATAAAGAGTTAGGTATAAATAAAAGTATTTATTTTTAAGATCATGTCTGTTTCTTTCCCGAGCCCTCTTACACCCGCCATCTTCGAGCCACGACATGGTTACTATATTGAACTGAAAAAAGAGATTCTGTTTATTGTTTTCATTAGTACATTTGTAACGATTTTAGCAATGTAAAATCGAATAATTCTTGATTTAATTAAGGAAAAGCTTAAGGGGAGGGAGATATTACTTTCGTTGTTCAAATATTTTTTTTAATGAGCATTCTTAAGAATTGATATAGGATGTTAGGAATATTATAAAGTAAACCAAATTGAAACCCGCAGTAATTACGTTCTGAGCAATAAAGAAAACGTAAATATCGATGAATACTTGTCCTTCAAAACAGTGTTTCTCAAACTTTCAGTACTGGCAACCCATATTTAAATCATAATTTTTATCACACCCCCTTATACAATAATAATGTATTGTGTGTGAATGCAATACTAATGCACTTTGACACTAAAGCTACAATAGGATTTTAATTATAAACCGTGCATATTCACAAGATAAGTGTTAAATTTTGTATATGTTTCTTCTAAGTAATATATATTTTAAGTAAATTACTTTTTTTTTAAGTAATGGGATACTTATTATGTTATTTTTGTTTCTCTAATTTTTAAATTGGAACAGATCGCAAAGTGATATTTAATTAAAGATTTATTCCCTTCATCACCCATTTCTAAAAGTATTGGGTTGTTCGGAAAGTCATTTCGTTTTTTTTGGGGAACATGAAAGACAGTTTTCGTATAATGAATAAATATTTTATTAAATTATATATTGGCCATTCTGGTCCAACACCTTTTGCCATCTTTCTGGCAGTAACATAATTCCACTCTCATAAAAGTTTTGGTCCTTGCTGGCAAAAAACTGGTTCAGGTGGTTTTGACATCTTCATTTGAGGTAAAGGTTTTGCCATCCAAAAATTTTGCAGGGACCGGAACAAATAGTAGTCGGAAGGCGCCAGATCTGGAGAATATGGTGGATGTTGCAGTACGTCCCATTCAAGCTGTAAAAGTTTTTGGCGAGTGACCAAACTTGTGTGAGGTCTCGCATTATCCTGGTGGAACACTACACCCTTCCTGTTGATTAATTCGGGCCTCTTCTTTAGTGAATCATTCAATTTGTCCAGCTGATGACAATAGACTTCTGAATTAATCGTTGTATTGTCCGGCAAAAGCTAAAAAACGATTCCTTTGACATCCCACCAAACGGAGAGCATCACCTTTTTTTGGTGAATGTTGGCTTTTGACACGCTTTGAGCCGGTTCATCTTTTCTGCTCCATGACCTCTTGCGTTTAACATTGTTGTATACAACCCATTTTTCGTCCCCAGTAATAATCCGCTTCAAAAGCGCGACGACACAAATTTCGCTCCGTAAGGACATGGGGCACCCACACATCGAGCTTCGAGGTTAAGCCCATGCCTTTCAAATGGCCATAAACAGTCGAATTCGACAAATTTAATCTCTCACCGATCTCTCGTGTGGTTATTCGCCGATTTGCATCAACTAATGCCTTTATCGCATCTTTGTCAGCTTCGACCGGCCTTCCAGACCGTGGTGCATCTTCGACATCAAAATTGCCGGATCGAAATTTTGCAAAACCAGTTCTGGCACTGGCGTACTGTTAATACGCCTTCTCCATACACATCCGTCAATTTTTTCTCGCTTGGACAGCATTTTTACCTTTCTGAAGTAAAAAAGTAAAATATGACGAAAATGCTGCTTATTGCTCTCCATATTTAAAAGGGCACCAACCAAAACTACTGCGTAGAATTAATAGAACTTTTCACACACAAGCCTTGCAATATCAGCTCAAGACATATAATGGTTATGCGGCTTAAGTGTGAAGTTGGTTTCGAAAAAACGTAATTAAGTCCTCTGACGGGAAAAAACGAAATTACTTTCCGAACAACCCAATACAAATATCATTAGAAAAATAGTCTAGTCTATGTTGCTCTCTATCATATTCATCACTTCTGGCAAAAATCCTCGGGAACGTTTGTTGAGTCGGGCAACCTATCGGACGTCTGCGCAAAGCATGTAAAAAAGCTGTACCTCGTACAATTCCAGTCAATTTTGGTCTTCTATAGCTACCGATTGATTGATTGATTGATTGATTGAATATTAACGTCGCACTGTACAGCTACACGAGGGCTTTTAGCGACGGTCTATAGCTACCGAATCTGTCTTGAAAATGTACATTTCATAATTTACGCATTAGTTGTAATTCACGGTATTAAGTATTTACGGCAGCAGAGATTAAAACAAGATCATATAGATATATTTTTAAGTCGTTACGAACATTCGATGATAATAAAGTCAACAAGTACACAGACGAGCATGGTTCCGAAAATTAAATCAAGCAAATTTTCTCAAGAATACTTAATTTTTGGATTTACTATTACTGAAGTAAATGGGGGTGAAACCCTGAGTAAAACTTACATGCGTACTTACTACCGTAAAATCCGGCGTATATAACGCGCTCCTATACTTCCAAGCTGAATTTTTTGATTTTTAGGTATATTCGCCGTATAATGTGCATCCCCTTTTTACGAAGAAATCAGAAGTTTATGTTTTGAAGTAATTTATTCGAGGTATTATCCCAGACTTTTGAAAAAATAGTATACCCTAGAACTACAACTCTTTTAGTTCATTAGGCAAGTCATTTCTTTTAAATAAACAGTGTTTCGAGAGATACATGTAGAAGTAAAATTTTCTTTATGCTTATTTCTTTCGTTATTTTTAAAGCTATCGTTTTTATGCCGGCGTATAACGCGCACCCTTATGTTTTGATCTTTTGTGTGTTAAAAGTGCGCGTTATACGCCGGATTTTACGGTATATGTTAAAACCTACAAATCTGAAGAACATGCGGAAGTTGTTTTTAAAACCGTAGAAAATCATTTAGCCATGTTGGCACAGAATTTTAAAAAGCATTTTCTTGCTGAGGACAACTTGATAGCAATTTACGAGTGGGTTAGGGATCCATTTCACAATACTTCAGAAGGGCTCTCAACTGCCTAAAAAGAGATCTTCATAGATTTCACATCCAGTGGCAAAATTAAAAGGCAGTTTTGAAATAAATGGCTGCGTTGAATTTTGGGCAGAGGTGGATGATGAATTTTCTGCACTGAAAACAAAAGTATTTCGTATACTATAACCATTTTCAACATCCTACCTTTGTGAAACCGGATTTTCTGTTGTGTCTGCTTTGAAGATAAAATAGATCTCAGCTAAATATAAAAAAATAACTCAGAGGGTCAATTTCTAATATTAAGCCTTCCTTTGAAAACCCTTGCACTTCAAGACAAGCTCGTGGAAGTCACTAATAATTATTAAACTTGTTCTTAATTTAGTATTAAGAAATTAGTTATAAAATACCTCGTGCAGTACTAATTCATTAAAAGTAAACTGGCTGAAGTATCCGCTCTTCGCACGAGTTCATTTTTAAAAAAATAAAATACTATTCTTGATATAATAGCTAAATTGTAAGGAGAGTAAAACCAAGTGCACGACAATGAAAACAAAAATGTAAAATCATTTTTTTTAAATGAATGCTCGTATTGTAACTAGTTTTAAATGAACTGTAATTTTAAGACTCACAGAATTAGCATGTAGAATCAATGTTACATAATGAAAAAGGACATAAAATTCCGATGAAGAATAATTGTGTTATTTTTAATATTTAAAGCGAGAAGGCTTTAAAATGTTTTAACCCAGGAGCAGGCGCGCACTCGATACTAACGTCAATGGTCGCGCGGGGTGACTCAGTCTCCCTAATCCTTATTTTATAATTATTTTTATTGTACAAGATAAAAATCGTAATTCCAGTGAATAATTTAATTAAGAGAAAGTATACTTACCTACTTTCCAGGACTTCTAAATTTTTCTTTGATAATTTGAGAAAAATCCAATAAAACTGAACTAAAATGAACTGAACTAATCCAAAAAATTTCAAATGTGCATGACCTTAGTAAAGGACACAAATCACAGATACTTTTCACTAATTTAAAGGAATGTTATTTGCAAGCAAAACTGTCATATTTTGTTCAAGTTGTTGTAGTTTTACTGTCCTTTGAGAATCGACAAATAGTATGTTGAACTTTTATTGCTTGTGTCTTTTTGCAGGGTGAAGTGTGCCTTGTGGTACACTTATGGCTTCACATTTTAGTTGATGGAGTTCTTTAGAAAGCATTTGAAAATTTTTCCTTTCGTTTGATGTTCATCGCTTTTCTCAAATTAACTTTAGCTATCAGGATTAATATGCATATTTCGACAGGCTCTTTCCTTGATTGATCAGTTTCTAAAAAGAATTACATAATGAATGTTATGTTTTGTGAAAAGAATTGTTTTTCATTATGCTTTATATGTTTGAAAATACTTTTAAAAATAAATCTTGGCCAAATAATCCTTCCAAGTGCTCTCTGTGTTTTTCCAAATATCATAAAACTCTTTTACACAGAAAAAAGCACATTATTTACAACTTCCCTAAATGAAAAACAAACACGTAAGAGAGAGGGGATGGAACTAACCGTACCAGTAAGTTCGAAGGTCAAACAGTTGATCAGCAAATAACAGTGATGAATTTTTTATCTTCCAAAATTTTTTTGATTCTGTATCTGTTTTCTTTTTTTCTCAGAAAGAGTAGCATTTTAGGTTTAAAAAGAAAACGTAATAAAAAAATCTCTCATCGTGGGATTACAGCAAATCAAACTTTTTGGTTATAGGATCAAAGATAACTGATGAACTTTTATTTTTTATGACATAATATCGCCAAATAATATATATAAAAATTGTATCAGTGTAAATATGTATTTTTTTATTATCTCAGAAAATATTTTGTTTTACTTCATTCCAGTTAATTTTTTGTAAATCTATTATTTTCGGTATGCTCGCGCTCCCTTTGTAGGGTTACCACGCCCCCAGTTCGAGAAGCGCTGCTTTTAAAAAGATTGTAAGCGAGCAAAATTGATTCTGTCAATTTTTGTCGGATTTGGTTGATTGATCACTTGTTTTATTAACATCGCATTTAGAAGCAGCTTAAGGGCCGTTGACAACGAACCTCCTAATTTTAAGCCATGGTCAAGTGATTAGTACGACACCTGAGTGGATTCTTTCCAGACTCTTTTCGGATTTAAAATGTACTATTAAATTTTTTTGTATTATATTTGGAGCTATTTAGCGTCTTATCATCCAGTAAATGATGAATCGGTGCTCCAAATCTTCTCACGTGGTTCTCCTGCACGAAGTATTTTCTAGAGTGAAAAATGACAAAAAATATTTTTTCCAACAAAAATAAAAGTGTACTTATCATTGTTATGAACGTAGTTTAATCTTTAGTCATAGAGTTTTTTTACCCAAAATCTTTAAAAAGCATTTAAAGGGAAAACCTCAGAGAGAATTCAAACGAATCTTTCACTTTTACTGGTAATATCAAGATCTTCCAAAACAACAGTTGATATTGATATAAATGAAGCAACAAATGATAAAATAACTGATCGTCTAGATATGAAACGTCTGGGTTTCAAATTAGACTGTTTTTGAGACATTTCTGCTTTCATGCTGACAATACGTGAATAAAGGGAACAGAAATAAAGCCTAGAGCTTTAAGAAAAGAGGCTCTTAAAGCTCTGCAAAAGAGAAAAAAAATCATGTATGAGCATTTTTGCAAATAATATACCCAGAATATGAAATAAGAGTGCATATATATTTTAAGTGTAAGATATGTATTTTAATAAATAAATTAAAAGTTAATCTTTAAGGTATCCGACTAGGTTCAGAACCATGATTTTGAAAATGCATATAAATGAATACATTTTTTGAGATATTTAGTGTCGCTTGAATTAAATTAAACATATAAAGTTGTCTTTATAGAATATTATTACATTCAAAAACTACTTAAATGTAATTTTTTGGCAACAAAGTGAAGAAAGAATGGTATGTTTTCAAAACATTTTCCTTTTATGAAAAATACTTCTATAATAATAATGGCCACGGTAGCCGAGTGGTATAGGTATCGGATCGTGGCTTGCCTTGTCACGAGTTCGAGCCCAGTACCACTAAAATCCGCCGTGTAGGGCAGCGATGCACGTTAAATCTGCCGAGAGCTGAAACGTCCTCCCGTTGGTGTGGTAGTTAGGAGAGGGGGTGCCAGCTCAGGTGTCGTTCGCTTCACTTGACCATGGTTCGAAATTACGTGGTCCGTCGCCAAAAGCCCTCGTGTAGCTGAACAGTGCGACGTTAATATTCAATCAATCTATAATAATAATATTTAGTTTACATATATAGATAAATTTTCTGTATAGAGCCTGAACAAGAGGAATTTTGAAAAATTCACCTTATTTTTTCCAAGTTAAGATCAATTAAAGTAATAACTGATGTTTTTTTTTGTTAAAATTTCTCTATTCTGATACATTAAAGTATGAATAAAACTACTCCTACGCTACATATTTAAGATTTATGATCATAAAACGATCTAAAAGAGAGAATAAATCGAAATGTTCAGAAATATTTCAAAAATAGGAAGAAAAAAAAATTGAATCACAGGAGAAAATTTCGTTACATAAAAAATGCACTTCGTTGTAGGGAGGTTATTTTATGAAGAAAATCGCGAAATGTTCTTGAATCCAGGAAAAAGTTCACTATATAGAAAAATTCGCAATATAAAGGTTTGTTATATGGAGGTTCGACTGTATTTTTAATTTAAAAAAATACTTTAGAGTTAAGACATAAAGTAAAAAATTTAAGTATGCAGAATACAAACATTTTTTAGCCTCAGTTTGATGTAAGAATGTATAGGATCTACTACATATCTGTTTAAGAGCCATCTTATGAAACAGAAAAAGTGAATTTTTAAAAATATTTTTTGTGTTCATATTTTATGCTACTTAAGGTATCCGACTACGTTCGGAACCGTGATTTTAAAAAAGCGCATAAATGGATAATTTTCAAGATATTTTGTGCCACTTAGATTAGAATATATGTATAAAATTGTTTTAAGGACATTTTGACAAACAAAAAATTATTTAAATACAGTATTTCGGCAAAAAATTAACTTGGAATAACCTTTTTTCAAAATATTCTCATTTTGTGAAAAATGCTTCTATTATAATAATATTTTGCCTGTCTATAGCTCAGACTTTGTACAAAGGCTCAGCTAGAATTTTGAAATATATAACTTAGAAGTGGGTTTATCCATGTTTTACGACAACAGAGGGGAGAAATTTAAAGGAAAAAATGCCGATAATTATTTAAGTTGGTTGTAACTCTGAAAATAATGTGAATTTTTCAAAAACGATACTTGAGCCTCTGTGTAGAGGTCTGAGCTATAGACAGGCAAAATCTTATTATAATAGAAGCATTTTTTACAAAAGGAGAATATTTTGAAAAAGGTTATTCTAAGTTAATTTTTTGCCGAAATATTGTATTTAAATAATTTTTTTTTGTCAAAATGTCCTTAAAACAGTTTTATACATGTATTCTAATCTAAGTGACACTAAATATCTTGAAAATTATCCATTTATGCGCTTTTTTAAAAACACGGTTCCGAACGTAGTCGGATACCTTAAAAACAAAAATTGTACTTTTTATGGCAAAAAGTGTTCGGCTACTTTAAACCTTGCACTTAAGGGCACAAATAATTCAGAAACCATATAAAATGAATAAAATTTACAGGTTTAGTAGGAATAAAGAATAAATCAAACTATGTAATTTTAAAGACTCGTAAAGCACTTTCCCAACCTTAAGTGAGCACTTAAAACTTCTCAAAAAAAAAGCAAAATGCTTTTTTTGAATCTTTGGTCTAATTACGAAAAGATAAAGTTCAAGGGGAAATTCAAAAAGAAACAATAGGTCACTAGGGAAAATTACAAAGGAAATTATTTTAAATAATATCAAAATCAGTCAAGGCATTTCTCTATTATTTTTGATTGAGTCGTAGATACCAGCCATCGAGAGCAGATATCAGTTTGCATAAGATATAGTACTTCAGAAAATATAAAATTAAGTTTTGAAGAAACATATTTAGAGTATTTTGTCCAGCAACAAATACAACATTTGAATGATTAGATAAATTCTTATTAAAGATTTTGGAGGAGACTGACTTAGATATTTGTAATTTATTTGGCCTAAAATGCGATAATGGTTCAAACAGGAGAGGTAAACATAGCGGTGTGCTAAGAATAATTTTGGATATTAGCCTTAGAGCAGGGGTGGGAAAATAGCGGAAAACCAAGACAGTCAAAAAGCCAAATAGACAAAAAATTCTCTCGATATTTGGGTCAACATATATTTGTGAGCAAAATTTTTCTTGCATGAAGAACCATAATAATAAACATAAATGCAAGTTAGCTGATATTCAATTGCAGGCTGTGATGAAAAAATTTCAACTAGTAATCTCACTCCAAATTTACAAAAAAATTGTAGAAAAGTGTGGTAGAGTATGTTTGTTTCTTTAAACTAGTTCTAAAACAAGTAGTATAAAAATATTTTTTTAAAGTCAATTCCCACTTTGTTAGAAAAACTTACTGGCGCAATCTGTTGCAGATAAATCTAACTTGATCAGAAATAACGCCGCATATTTAAAATTAAAAAATAAAATTTAATTAATGAATTAATATTTGAAAAAAAAACTGTATTAACATCAAGTGCCATCCAGTTCAAGTTTAAAAAATGTATTTAAACTCGAATGGATGAATAAAAAGTATTTTATTAACGTTGGAAAATTTGAACAAGAATATATATATACTACTAGCGGTCCCGACAAACGTTGTCCTGTACACACGTCTTAAATCCAAAAATTACAAACTTTTTTGAATAAGTTGTAACAATCTGGACCGTTTGGATGAAATTTTTTATAAAGAAAGTGATTACAATACCTGATATCACCACATGTACAGTTACCACAATTCGACCTATCGATTGCGTGTGAGTATGTACTTACTATGAACTAAGTTGAGTATAGAACCTGTTCTGAATAGAAACTTAAATTTGCTTTGATTAAAGGGTAAAAAAGATAAAACTCGAGCTATTTTTATAACAGGTATATTTTTTAATGCACGAAAAATAAATTTATCGTAATGCCATTGAATGTACAATGTTTTTGGTTAATCCTTGAGGGGTATAAACAAACAAATGCGATGGTTTAACAAACCTCGGACATGCAACATATAGTTGGCCGTGTGAAAAGCAAGAGTTTTCTAAATCTGAGCCACAAATTATCATTGTTTGATCTTGTGACCTATTAATGATCATAGCAAATATCAAGTGAAATGGAAATTGCAAACATTTGAATAGGTAGGTGAGTCTGAAAGAATCATTGGGATCGGATCTGTGGTAGAAGTTCACCTTGAAGTTTGTCGCTCAAAATAGAGGTCTCAAAAATATTGGCCACGATTTTTTTATGAACAATCACGCGCCCTTGCATAATTTTGGTGCATTTTTAACTAATTGAGATATCGGACCGAATTGTGAATCTAAATCCTTCTCAAATCCACTTGAATCAATACAAAAAATATCATCCAAGTCGGTCCAGCCGTTTAGGAGGAGTTCAGTCACATACGAACGCACAGAAGAATTATATATATAACGATATATGCCTTATCGTGGTGAAATGAATAATCTTTCCGATACTGTAATTATTTTTTGTCTGATTTTGATAGAAAAATTAGATTGCAATTTTAAAAACCGCGAAAATATCGAAAAATTCTCCCCTCTTCTTTCCTTTTTTCTTGTTGCGCATTAGCAGAATAAATAGCACACATGGGTAAAACAATTATGCGTTTTAAGGTTTTGAATAAACATCTTTTTAACTAATTGCGATATTGGACTAAATTGTGAATCTAAATCATTCTCGAATCCACTTGAACCCACACAAAAAATGTCATCGAAAATCGCTCCAGCCGTTTAGGAAGAATTACACATATATAAAGATTATTTGAAAAGATTAATTAAAAACGCTAAAAAGCATGATTCCTCTGCATTTTGTAGTAATAAAGACCCGGTTTGGCCAGTTTGGCTGAAAATCGATTTTCGACGCAACTTACGTCATTTTTATAACAATAACGTTGTTACAACAATGCAGGTGAATATTTTTAATTTTTTAAATATCTTTTTAACTAATTGCACTATTGGACCGAATTGTGAATCTAAACCATTCTGGAATCCACTGAAACAGGTACAAAAAATTTCATCAAAATCGGTCCAGCCGCTTAGGAGGAGCTTAGTCACATACAGCACGCACAGAAGATTTTTATATATAAAGATATAGGGAGAGAGTGAACTAAAAGAAGAGGAATTGAATTAAGTGTGCTTGCAGCTATAGATATAAATTAACAGAATAAATAAATTGCATAAAACTACTACCACTATATTATTTAACTTTTAATTATTGATTTTTGTGGTACAATTCCTACATTTTTGAGATGCAAAGTTAACTAATGAATCTAATCATTTTGAAAAAGTGTGATTCTTCGGTATATTTCGCTTCCCCAATGTGGCAAGTCAAAACAATTGCCCACCTCTGCCTTAGAGCCATTTTTGTGCTCTATTATGGTCACAGCTTGAACCTTGTCACGAGAGACGCTGCGGACTACAAGTTCATTTGATACGAAAAGTTTTTCATACTGTTCAAGAACTTAGCAGTTGTTTGCGTTTCAACCAACCATTGGTCTGTTTTAAAAAGGGATTTTTCAAACTTAACATTGAAACTTGTATTTTATACGAGGTGGTCGTACAATAACATGTACATTTATGGTATAAATTATAAAGCAAATTTAATTGGCAAGTAATACTCTTCAAGCATGCTTCTGAAGATCTGAATAAGTTAAATTGATTTCTAAAGAAACTTAGATCTGATAGTTTTCAATGACATTCTCACGGATAGAGTAAAGAGCTGGCATCTTCTTTAGAGATGTTGATATAAATTTGTGATTTTAAAGGTCTATAAACATTAAGACTTAAAGAAACAGATTAGCCGATACAGAACGAAGTAGTGAACTTCATAGTAAATTGATGCTTTTTTTGGATTACTAAATTTGGCGATATCATTTATCAGCAAAAAAATTGATCTTTTAGCTTCTGATGCAGAAGTTTTTAAATTCATGTGAACTATTCCTGACTTTAATGTACCTTTTGAACAAATCATCTCAATTTACGTCAAGAACTGGAAGAAGCATCAATTTACAAAAATCAAATCGACTTAAATAGTATAGAGCTTATGCATAAATTATTTTTTATTTTTATTTATTTATTTAGTTTTTGTAAAATTTTAAAAAGGGTAGCACCCAGTTAATAAGATGATGGAGATGTGCGGGAATGCAATGTGGAAGATTAAAAAGGAGAATTTTCGAATGATCTTCATATAGAGCGTCCTTCAATATCTACTACTAAAGATAATAGCGAACACTGTTCGTGGGGTTTTAATCGAGGATCTTGAAATCACTTTGAAACAATTGGCACCTGGGATATTCTGTGGCAGTATTCAGGTCATATTAACTGAACAGTTTGGAATGCATCGTGTGTTGATGGTGGATTTTCCCAAGCTTTTGATAGCAGAAAACCAAGATATCAAAAAAGACCTTGGAAGGGAAATTTAAAAAAAAAGTTTGGATCAAAGATGATGAATAAAAAAGAGCGGGGGTTTTACCCACAACCAAATAACTAAGTACCCAGTATCTGATCCCGACAACAGTGAAGCCCATCCATCTAAGAATAGCCAAAAATTTATGGGGCGTACTGGTCAAGATATTTTTTTTCCAAATTTGGGTTAACTTGGCAGAGGAAACGTATGTTCCAGTGGGTACCATCACATGTGGGGGTGCCGGGGGAAAGAAGCAGCTGATGAGCTGGTGGTGGGGTTGGGATCTTTTAACCCCCCGTTCCCCTGTCTAACCTTCGGGTTTTTTTCACAGAACTAAAATGAATTTGACTTCGCGAAACCCTCCCGCTCACCACTGTTACGCAGCTAAGAGACCTGGCCTATCTCTACAGTGCAGGAGTTCCTGGGCTCACACACACACACATCAGACGGCCTTGGCGCGCTTTAGAAGCGGACACCTGCGCAGTATGACCTTTGTGCAGGGGTTAAAGTCTTTTTTTACCTGTCCCTGCTTTCTCCCTGCTTCTCCTGCTCATCTTCTGGACTGCTGGGGCATTTCCCTGTGACAGTTGTTTGAAGATCAAGACCTGGGTGTGTGAGATTATTATGCGGAAAGGTCAACTCATGCTGGGGACCCATGAGCACCGCAAATGTATACATTTAAAGTAGAATGGAATCACGTTAAGACAATGTTCGTCCCCACATTTTATCCCAAATGATGAATTTCATGGACGAAAAAGAAGTCTTAATAGTTCCCCAACCACCATACAGTCTCTGAGATTTCTTATTTCTGGAATTCAAAAACACATCGTGAGGATGACATTTCCTGGGCAACATTTCTTGCCTCAAAGCTGTGGAGGCGTTTTTAAAGCGACTGCCTTCTAATGGTCTCAAAATGCGAAAGATAGATGGGACAAGTTTTACGCAAGCGAAGGTGCTTTTTTCGGTGAAAAACACATCTGTCTGGATGATTAGTGCAATATTTGCTGAGTAATGATTTTTATTTTATTAAATTTTTCTAGGTCTATGCATTTTAAATTGACAAAATGAAATGAAATGCATGTTTTAAAATTTTAAATGCAGAGAAATTCTAAAAGGAAACGATGATGTAACAGATAAAGAAATGATAAAACGGGTTGAAAGATGTGATTGGTCCGACTGAAATTTTGTTCAAGCCTATAAATATACACTACAGTTTCCTCAATTTCTACAATCACGCAGGGAATTATTTTTATTAAAACCACCATTTTTGATATTAAAGTTGACATGAAGGATTCGAAAGATATGGACGTTTCTATCATCGGAGCAGGATTAGTAAGTATAGCAAATGGAAGACTTTTCATTTCCGAATATTTAATTGTAAGCAAATATGCTTACCGACTTCAAGTTAAAGAAAGTTCCAAAAAAAAAAATATAGTTTTGGATTATGAGAAGGAAAATAATTAAGTATAGATATCGTTAAGCGTATTTATAAATATCGCTATAACTATATAATAAGTATTAATTAAATTTGACAGTCAAAAGAAATTTGTATTTAGTGTGTTATCTGTAAATCTTAAGTACTTGTGAGGTTTTAAGTTATTTAACGTTATTACGAGCAATTCGCGTTTCAATCCATAAATTAGTATTCAGATATATCAAAAATAAATACGAAATATAAGTTTAAGATAAATACTTAGAAATGAAGAAATTAGCAAGGATTTTTTTATTTGTTTTGACTCAACAAATTTAAGGTATCCGACTATGTTCGGAACCGTGATTTTGAAAAAGCGTATAAATGGATAATATTTATGATATTTAGTGTCACTTAGATTATAAAATGTATATAAAATTGTTTTAAGAATAGTATTACAATAAAAATTATTTAAGTACAATATTTTGACAAAAAATGAACATAGAAGGACCCATTTTCAAAATTTTTCCCCTTGTGAAAAATGCTTCTATTATAATAATATTTTGCCTATATATAGCTCAGACCTCTGCTACAGAGGCTCCACTAGAATTTTTGAAATATATAACTTAGAAGTGGGTTTATCCATGTTTTAGGACAACAGAGGGGAGAAATTTTAAGAAAAATCGCCGATAATTATTTCAATGGGTTGTAACTCTGAAAATAATGTGAATTTTTCAAAAATCATAGTTGAGCCTCTGTACAGAGAGTCTGAGCTATATACAGGCAAAATATTATTATAATAGAAGCATTTTTCACAAAAGGAGAACATTTTGAAAAAGATTATTCTAAGTAAATTTTTTGCCAAAATATTGTATTTAAATAATTTTTGTCAAAATGTCCTTAAAATAATTTTATACATGTATTCTAATATAAGTGACACTAAATACCATAAAAATTATCCATTTATGCACTTTTTTAAAATTTTGGTCCCGAACGTAGTCGGATACCTTAAGGTACACTAAAATATTTTTTCAATATTTTCCTGTGGCTTAGGTAGCCATTCTCGTTGCCTGCATGCCATGAGTTCGATCCTTATTGCCACTGAAGTACCGCAGGGGCTTATCAGTCGAGGCTGAAAGTCTACCCTTTGGCGAGGTGTGGGGCCAGCTCAACTGTGTGCTCAAAATGATTTTTTAAATGAATGCTCATATTATAAATAGATTTAAACGAACTGTGTGTGTGTGTGTGTAATTGTAATCCTCATAAATTAGCATTTATTATAAATGTTAAATAATGAAAAAGAATGTAAAATTCCGATAAAGAATAATTGTGTTATTTTTAATATTTAAAACGAGACTTAAAAATGTTTTAACCCGGAAGCAGACGTGCACTGGATACTAATGGTAATAGTCAGGCGGGGTGACGGGAGTCATCCCGAAGCTTTATTTACAATTATTTTTATTGTGCACAATAAAAATCACAATTCTAGTGAATAATTTAACAAAAAAAGAGTATTTTACCCATTTTTCCCCTTTTTGTTCTGAAAAAAAAAAAATTCGAACCAATTTAAAAATGTTTCAATTTGGGACCTTAAAAAAGGACACAAATCACAAAAACTTTTCACGAACGTTACAGGAAGATATCTGCAAGAAAAACTGTCATTTTTGTTCAAATTTTGTAGTTTGACTTGTCCCCCCGGGACCCCCCCGAGTTAAATTTTAATCAAAAATATGAATGTTTAGTTCAAAAAAGGAATTATATAAAACGTTTTTCATCATTTTTTATATGTTTGAATACTCATAAAAATAAATATTGGCCAAATAATCTTTCAAAGTGTTTTCTGTTTTTTTCGAAATGTCATAAAACCCTTTTTCGTATACGCGCGTTATATTTTTATCAGTGTAAATTGTATTTTTGTTATGTCAGAGTTTTTTTTTTAATTTTTACAGAAAAAATTAATTTTTAAATCTTTTATTTTCGATATGCTCGGCCCCGGGGAGCCCAACTTTGAGAAACACTGCAATAATGGACATGTTTATTTTGCCACATATATTTGTTGTAAGTTACATTTTTTTAAATAACAATATTTATTAAATAGTACATTTTATGCTCGCTATTACTTGAATGCCCCTATTGGGGTGCAGTGAATTGCCAGATTTATATATATAAAAGTATTATTCTTTCTTATGAGAATTTCTGAAGAACCTAACTTATGACCTCTATTAATTCCACTGAGTAACTCATCGCTCGAATATTCAGAGTAACTAAGAAAAGTACCTTGCATATTGGAAACTGTCAGTAATTCCCTCGACGTTGCGAAGCTTAAATTACTGTTAGTGAACGTAATTCTTTTGCAACCGTTACTGTAATAAATCACTTTCAAGGGGGGAAGTAACAATCCTTTTTTTTCGCCTGTCTCTTTTTTTTTTTGTGTGGCGTTGTGCCTTTACCACCTTTTCCCCCATATGTGCAACAAAGAGGCTCGTTTTAAAATACTCTTCCCCCCCAAAATTTATCCAAAGGTTTTAGGATCTCCTTGTAATTATCTACATAAATACATGCTCAAAAAAAAAGTCGCGATCAAAAATTTTCATAAATCTTCAGTCATGCGTTCTAGGAAATGACAAATATTTTTGAAGCAATCGTGATTAAATTATGAAAATTTATCTTTTCATTTCTCTTTATGTGTATTGTTTCTTTTGAGCAGAATATTTCTTGGGTCCTTGTTAAACCCTGAAATTTTATTTTTTGGGGTGAAAAAGGCGTGTGAACGGGGTTTTTGCTCTGCAGTTATTTATTTACCTCATAGTTGAATGCATTAAATAATCTTACTTGATATTGATATGACTACCATAATCGAAAAGCAAATGTCTTCTTTTTTTTTAATTCCTACTATTAGCTTTCACTCTCTATTTATTTATTTATTTATCTTGGTGGAATTTTCAATCTTTAATAAAATACATTTTAAAATAATTGAGTTTTAAATTTTATATACAGGATCATTTTGGATGACAAACAAAATTTTAAATTTTAATTTAAATTAAAATTAATTGATTAAAACGAATTATTTAAATAAATACAAATACACAGCCCCGTTGGCATTATTTTGGCGACTGAACGACCATTTTGGCGACTTGTATAAAAATTTGAAAAGGTGCATTCAGTTGAACTGAAATTTTATAGACACGATTGTTTTGGATGACAATAAAATAATTTAATTATAAATAATAAAAATTAATTACCACTTAATGTTGTGATTCTGTCCTATGTATATACATGTTTATATATATATTGTAACTGTTTAATAAAAAGTAGCTAAAAGGAAATTTTTCTTTGTTGATCTAAGTAGGGATTGACTTAATTTTTTTTATATTACTTGTTTCATTTTAGGTTGGAACTCTTTGTGCTTGCATGTTGGGAAACAAAGGAATTCGAGTGAAAGTGTACGAATTCAGAGATGGTATGTTTCGAAAATCGCATCAAAATTAATCTTATTTAAATAGATCCCTTATTTATTTAAAATTATATCAATTATACAGGTTAATAAATTTTTAAATATATTTGTCTTTGAGAGAAAAGGGCTCAAGTTTTCAACCTTACATGTGAACATTTTTGTTATATTTGGATAAGTTTTAAGGATACAAAGAGCAAGACTAAATTTGTTTGAAGTAAATTCTAAAATATTGATATAGATAATAGGGAGGATCACGGTTATATTAAAAAATATTAATTGGAATTTTCACAAAGGTAAGATGCAGTAAAAGATGTTTTATAGTATGAAAATTAGAAGAAAAGTAATGGGCTCAATGGACTAAATTCATGATGGTCACATGATAAACGCAATCATGTGTTTCCCATTGATTAAAAATTGACATACTAGTTGTTCAACTTGTAAAGTTGAGATAACATTTAAAATTTTATGTTTGGGTAAAGAGTTCACGTGTTAAAATTCTTCAAACAGTTTTCGAAATTTAAAAAAAAAACTTACATTATACGAATACTTTTAAATTAAGTGCATTTTGTTTAACTATGTGCATTATTATATCGTTGACAAATATGTACTTTCTAAAAGAAAGCTTTTGCAAGTAGCAAAAGTTGGCAACAGTGAAGCAAATGAAGTAATTGGCTGGAAACGCGTGATTATATTTATGACATAATTATGACGTCGCATTAATGTATGAACTGATTGGCTGAAAACCGTGACTGAGTTATCATGTGACTATTACGTCACAGGAATTTAGTCTATTCAGTACGACCACATGATAAAGACAAACACATGATAAATTCATCATCAAAATCATTGAATTCAAAACAGACATCACAGTAATGGGCTTAATTCATGTGATGTCATAGTCACATGATAGTGATAGCCACGTGATTCTAGCCAATCAATTCAAAAACTCATGTAACGTCATAGTCATATGATGAAAACTATCTTGTGTTTCCAGCTAATCAGTTCACGCGCTTCGGTGTTGCCAAGTTTTGCTCTTTGCAGAAACTTTCTCTTAAAAAGTACATATGCATACAATATGCATTTTATTTAAAAGTTTAAGCTTAAAATACGATTTTTTTTTAATTTAAAAAAATCTTTTTGAAGAATTTTTCTCCCTAACATTTAAATATCTTTATCCAAATATGAAATTTGAAATTTTGTCTGAGTTTTACAAATAGAACAACAAGTACTATTAGTTTAATGTTGGTTTTGAATTCAAAGGAGAGCACGTGTTTGTCTTTGTCATGTGATGCCATGAATTGAGTCCATTGCACTTGTTGTTCTATTTGTAAACTTAGATACAATTTCAAATTCCGTTATTGGATAAAGATGTTCAAATGTTATAAAAAACAATTTCTTCAAAAGATTTTAAAATTTAAAAAAAAATTCATCAAAAGATTTTAAATCTTAAAAAAAAAATAACATTTTATGCACGAACTTTTAAATAAAACTCATTTTGTATGCCTAAGTGCGTTATAAGGGCTGACAAATTTTTACTTTTAAAGAGAAAGTTTCTGAAAAGATCAAAAGTTGGCAGCAACGAAATGCATGAACTGATTAGCTGAAAACACAGAATTGCTTTTAATGTGTGATTATGACGTCACATGAATTTTTGAACTATTGGCTAGAAACACGAGGTTATCATTATCATGTGTCTATGACGTCACATGAAATGAGACTATTAGAAAATAATTTCAAAGTTTAATAATGTCACAAAGGGGTTACATTTTCGAAAAAAGTGGAAAAAGACTTAGTTTTGGTTAGATGATTTTAGACTAAAAATAATTATTTTTCAACAATATAAATAACCAAAAGTGAGAAATACTGATAAGTGAGTAATACATTGATGTACACACATTGCAACCTTTTATTAACTCAGCCTTTTTTGCCTTCACAGCCACATTAGTCCCATCCAAGTTTTTTCCGTTTTCCGCTTTATCATTCGACTATCATTTCGACAGTATATATATACATTTGCCTTTAAAACAAAAAACAAATACTAAAGAAGTTGTTAAATGTACCTTATGTTTTTTCTTGCAACTATTTAGTAGCTATCCTTTTGTCACAATAAATGCTAAAAAGCACTAAAATGCCTCATTCATTTTAACAAAAATTGCTTTGACATTTTACCATTCAAAAAGCTCAAATACTTAAATTTCATCTCTCATAATCCATTTACATATTACTACAGCCTTAAAAGATGTAAACCAAATATATGAATGTTTCGGATCTTTTACACGAGTTTTTTTTTTCCTTGCTCATTGCGGGATCATTACATATTAAAGATTTTTATATAAATCTGGTTATTTATATTACATAATTTATTAATATTTATTCGAACAAAGAAATTCTAAATAGTAAAGGTTAGAATTCCTTAGTTTATTAATAGTTTATTATTATAAATTTATCATTTTTCCTAGATAGGTATAGTTGCCTCCCCATATTCTAACATTAGATAAAATTACTTGTTCTCTTAGTTTTATTTTAACCGTAGAAATTTTTTTTAATTATTTATATACATTTATAATCCTAGTGTTCATAAAGTAATGGTAGTATGTATACACACGTTTTAATTTTTTTATTCTCAATCTTTTCATACTTTTGTTAAGTGCTACTATTCACACATTCTCATGCTTTGAGTTTGCATTTGGGTCCAGAATCTGGCACACAATAACTTGTTTATTGTACTCAGATTTAGCGTGGGTTATGCATTTTTTAATGCTATTTTTCGGTGAGTTATCTTTTTCTTGTAATGGATTTAGATATTCTATCCATTATTTTCAATAGGTTTTTGCTCAGTATTATTAACAGAAAGAGGCCTACTGGCCTAAAAACATGTTCAACCCCACTTTTATATAAATTATTTTATATTTAAGAGCTGACCTAAATCAGTAACGTTTATAATAATGTAGCATGCATATTTTATATTTTGAATGGTATTATATTTTAATTTCTAAAATCTTCTATCAGTGGTCGTCTTGCAATTTCGATTTTCTTCAGTTTTCAAAATTATTGTTTACTAGCTGGTATACCCGTTCTTCGCACGGGTAAATTGAAAAATTAAACAATACAGATTGAAGGATAAAGTTTTTAATGAGTTAATTTTACGTGAATTGCAAAATAAACAAAACAAAAAAAAAGCTTTTTGCTTATCTCAGCTGAACAAAAAAAACATGTTTGTTAAATTTTAAGTCTATAGATCTAATAGCTGATAAAGGGGATTTTTATTTATTTATAACTCCCCGTAACTCTCTTGTCGGTTGATTTTTGAAAACACCTTCCTAAGCGGATCTTTGCTCAGCAAAAGTAACACATTGTTACCCATTTTGTGTAATAAATGCTTAAAATAGTGTAAATAATTTATATCTGGAAGTGTAATAAGTTAATATTACTTTCTGTTGTATTTATTTTATGTTAAAATCCTGCCACCACCTTTCCCTTCAAAATCTAGTTTTATTCTGAAATAAAAAAAATAGTGATTACACTGATCAAAGGAATAAATTAAAAATGAGTCCACGCACTGAGGCATGCCGTAGACAAAACAAAAATGGAAAGTTTTGCTTCACACACACACAATATATATATATATATATATATACTGTCGCGGACATTTTTGCAGATGGCAGAATTTTTTCCTACTTTCTTGACATTTATCGTTATATTTTGGGCATTTCACACAATATCTTTATAAATTATAGCCTATGTGTTATTCTGATAAATAAACTATATTACTATAAAGTTTCATTAAAATCCATTCACTTGTTTTTCCCGTGAAAGAATAACAAACATCCATACATACAAACTTTCGCGTTTATAATATTAGTAAGGATTCATCTCTCTTTAGTAGAGAATTTTGACTATATGTAAACATTGCTCGCATAAAATTAATAAGAAAATGCAATGCCCCAAAGTTTATTCCATGACTTTTTCTTGTTTATGAAAAACAGTATAATTCTCTGTTTCCACAGATATCCGCAAGACTAAGGTTTACAAAGGCCGAAGCATAAACCTGACTATATCAGGACGAGGCATATCTGCTCTGCGTCTGGCGGGAATCGATGACGACACTCTCAAGAAGTTTACCATTCCGGTGAGAGGAAGGATTCTGCATACCCAAGGTGGCACGAGAATGCCGTTTCCTACTGACAGAAAAGGACGAGTAAGCAATTATGAAATGTCCCGGAACATATTTTTCAATTCCTACGATTAGCTCACACTCTCTATATGTTTATTTATCTTCGTGGAATTTTCAATCGTTAATAAAATACATTTTAAAGCGCTTCATTGAGCTGAAATTTTATATACATGATTATTTTGGATGACAATACAGTAATTTAATTATAATTAATAAAAATTAATTGATTAAAACTAATTGTTCAATGAATTGCAAATACAGCCACGTTGGCCTCTTTTTTGGCTACTTAGCGACCCTTTTGGTGACTAGTGTCAAAACATGAAAAGGTTTTTTTCTCCTTTTAAAGCGCTCGTTTGAGCTGCAATTTTCTATACACTATTGTTTTGGGTAAAAATACGATAATTTAATTATAATTAATTAAAATTAATTGACTGAAACTAATTATTTAAAGCATTACAGATACAGCCACGTTGGTTTTATTTTTAGCGACTTGGGGGTCAAAACTTTAAAAGATTTTTTTCTCACGTTTTAAAGCATTCAGTTAAACTGAAATTTTTTTTACGCGATTGTTTTGGATGACAATACAATACTTTAATGATAATTAATAAAAATGAATTACCACTTAATGTTGTGATTCTGTCCTATGTATATACGTATTTTTATTAATTGTAACTACGTATTTAATAAAAAAAATAGCTAAAATAAAGTTTTTCTTTGTTGATCGAGGTAGGAATTGACTTAAAAACTTTTTTATATATTACTTGTTTGAAACATTATGGTGGGTGAAGGATTATATTTTAAAAAATACGAAGCGAAATTGCCCGAGGGGAGGGAGTTCGCCTCTTTCCCTTATGTACGTTTTCAAATGAACAGATACATGATGCTAAGAAATAAATACTAATGCTTTTACTGTGTAAATTTTGATGAGTGAAATACAATTAACGCCTTAATGATTACAAAAAAAAAGAGTCTTCCTCCATGTTGTGGGCTGTCTTCTGAGACATCTGTACTGTACTCTTCGGATATGCACTCTAATGCGTCATGATGTATATGTGCCAGGGGTGAGCATTAAGTGGCACACGAGCCAAATGGGGCCTCGATAGAGTTTTTTGGGGCCCCGCTAAGGCAATTATAATACCAAAGAGGCAGAAAATGCTCTCTTTTTTTTATTCAACATATACAGGGTGTCCGGGCTTAAAGTATCCAAAAGTTATGACCTATTATTACTGAACTACCCATCAGAATGTAATAAACTGTTTACCAGTGGATTGTAAGCCCCGCCGAGAGCTTTTGGGTCTAGTCCGATCGACCGAACATGCGCGTTTTATTCGGCAATCACAGACGATACACTTGTTACATTGACTTCATTGGTAAAGATGTGGACGAGCCACAGCAAAAGGTTCAGTGTGTTCTTTGGTTAACGGAATTTACAACTGTCACGCGTGTACAGTGACGTGTTCGAGCTCAATGGAATGTCGTTACTCTCTTGCCTAATAGACTCATCAGAATTCCTACAAAATGAATCACACACACGGTCAACAGTGCCTTCTATCATGAAAACTTAAGCATACTTGCCAATTTGAGATACCAAAGTTCCAGTACCTTTTAAAGTGCTTTCTCATTGGTGGATGGATTTTGATGTCGGGGATAGACATTCCATTCCGTTCGAACACGTCACTGTCCACGCGTGATTGGTTTAAATTCCTTTAACCATAGTACGCACTACCCCTTTTGTTGTGGCGTCCACATCTTTACTAATGAAGTCAGTGTAACAAGTTAATCATCTGCGATTGCCAAATAATGCGCGCACGTGCGGCCGACCGGACTAAACTTAAAAATCTCGAAGGGGTTTCCAATTCAGGGATGAATAGTTTTTTACATTCTGATGGGTAGTTCCGTAATAATAAGTCATAACTTTTGGATACTTTAAGCCTGGACACCCTGTATTTGAGATCAAAGTTTTCTTGCATTAAGATTAGCAAGAGTAACTAAAGTTGCAAGTTGGTTGACATTAACTTGCAAACTATGATGAGAATTTCTCAACAAGCAATCACAGTCCTGGTTTCAACAAAAATTGTAGAAAAGTGTGATTGGTCTCATTAAACTGATTCTAAAATGAAGTATGCTTGCAGCTGTAGGTATGAAACCAGCACAGGAAATAAATTGAATAAAATTTCCGCTACATTATTTGACTTATACTTATTGATTTTTAAGGTGTAATTTATACCATTTCTGAGATTCAAGGCAAGTAATGAATGTGATCAAGCTTGAGAGGGTGCGATATTCCGAAATCCTCCGCTTCCAGAATGCGGAATTCGAGACAAAAGAAGTGCCCACCCATGATATAAGTAAATTCGTCATCCCACTTGATCGTAATCAATTTCCTGAGGGGTCTTAAGCTCTTTGCTTTTCACACTGATATTCTACTTTCTATTCTATTTTAGCTTTGTTCTTGATTTTTGCACTTCAGGGTAATTTCAAACTCAAATGCTTGTGGTGGTGGTATCTATGTAAACCAGTAACAGCCTCCATACTACGGTGATCATCTTGGTATAGTGGTTAAGTTACTTGGTTTACGAATCAAAGGGCAAATTTTTAAAAAACCCTCTTTGGGATCCCCG
>BMAV01020867.1:0-10004 GCA_019973955.1 Trichonephila inaurata madagascariensis | reverse complement strand
AAATACTATATTTCTAAGACTACATAAATTTTAAGTTCATAAACCCCCGGGATTTTACGGTACCTCATTTTATTGAAGGGAAATAAATCTTATTTATACCCCCACCGATAAAGAATATTTATTCAAAAATTATACCTACATTAAAACGAAAAATTACTTTTTTTTGTTGAATTTAAGGAGTGCAATTGAAAAATATTTTTTTTTAAGTTCTCTTATTGAAAAAGACTTATTTCAGCTCATTTCACACAATTATAATGAAAACATTAAATGTAACCCCAATACTTTCAAATTTTTTATTATAAAACTTTCATTTTTTTTCCATTGTTGAATGTTATTTTGGAAAATTTTTCATTTATGTTTATTCTCCCCAACGCAAATTTTCACATAAATCAGCGAAAAAAAAAGAACCCTTTCAGCTTTTCTAAATAGCGGGTTTCCCCCCGTTCGCTGTCGCAACCGTGGAAAACGCGCTTTGGGTTCATGGTTCCTGGGATTTTTTTCGCAAAACGTTACATTTAGACCTTGATTTATGGACAAAAAAACGTTTTTGTTTACGTTTTAAGAAAGCTTACGCAACCATCTGAATACTTGGATGTGCTCGAAGGGACAAAGAAAAAAAAAAAAGTTGGGAAGAATATCCGGGGAGAAAAAAGCGAAATATTTTGATGTAAAAATTTTTTAATTTGTTTTGTTTTTTGAAGAGGGATTTCAGTTGATAATTGTGGGTTTTTACTTTGGGTCTTTTACTGTTTGTGTGACAAGAACTTTTTTGTATAAGGGCCTTAGTATTTCTATTATTTGAAGTGAATTATATATATATATTTTTTTAAAATGGTGTGTAATTAAACACTTATTTCTTTGTAAATCTTTGAGAAGAAATTTTTAAAAAAGTAATGCAAAAAAAGGGAAAAAAATGACGCTAAAAATTTTTTTGAAAATGAATTTTTTAGATTTAAAATATTCCTAGATATGTTTTTTTTTTTTTTAGATTTAATTTCGGTGATATAAGTTAAAGGGAGGAGTAATATTTTGCAATTTATTTTATTATTTTTGTTTTTTTTATAAAAAGAAATTTTTAAAAAAAATTTTTTTTTATCAGCATTTTATTTAATGGTGGGGTTTTTTGTTTGTTTTTGAATTTTTACAAATTTGAAAAACTTTATTTCCCCTTTTAATTTTGCGGCACACAAAGCGGAATATCCCCCTCTTAATTTTTTTTTTGATGATTTTAAATATATCAAAAGGGTTTTAAGGGATTTTTATAGTTTGCTTTTTTGATGTAAATATAAAGTACTAATGCAGTATATAAAACCCAAAATATAATTAAATTCAAAGATATATTTATAGTAAATCTCATTAATTCCTTCTTTTTTATATATTTATTCTATGTTTTATAAAACCTTGTTTATCATTTCTTATTTTCTTTTTTAAAAAGTATTATTTTCTTAAGGATTTTGGCCCCTTTCCCAAGGCCACATATATTTTTGGAAAGGGATGGAGGGAATTTCACTTTCCCTATTGAAAAATTTTATTTACGGGGCTATCAATTTTCTTTCTATTGGCCAATTTCTTCCAAAGCTTCGAAAATTGAATGGGAACTGGAGAAGGCAAAACCCCCGTTCTTATCTCCTTATTTTAGTATACTTGAGAAAACATTGCGTATGATAAACATGTTTTTTCCGATGTCTTGACGTTTCAAAGGTTAAAGTTTCTCCAATGGTTAAGTGGTTAGGCAGAAGAAAACCCCTACTTTTTTGTGATTCCTTTAAAAATGAGTGCAAAAAAATTTGTGTTGTTGCTTATGCCACCTGATTGATAGTAACAACAGATTGGGGCCCACGAAAATTTATCGTGGTAAAGTGCTAGTTTTACGCCGTCATATTAGCCCTAGATTTGAACACCTCGGTGAATATGATTTTCTCGTTCCACCCCCCAAATTTTTAAAGGGAAAAAACCCCGGGGGGTGGTCAGGGTGTCCCCCTTCTTTCCCCCATTCGTCATACTTTTAAACACGTGCATCATTAGTTCTATTAAGTTTTATTTTTATGGGGGTGTTATAATAATTATATAATTTGAAGGAAGAAAGTATATTGAGTTTTTCAAAAAATTATTTTGATGGTTTTCGTATTGAAATTTTCTTGTTGTTTATTGCTAACTTTTTTTATCAGTCCCGGAATATATCTAAATTATTTTTTTAAATATTTTAAAGTCTATTTTATGGGTTTAAAGATTTTTTTTAAATTTTTTGAAAAAATTTTTTGTTTTACAAATTTTATCCCTTCAATTTTTTTGTTTTGGTCAAAACGTACTACGGAGGAATGTTAAGAAAACAAAAATACTCTGGATTTTGGGTTTTGGGTCCCAAATTATTTTGTTTTTTTGCAAAAAAACGTATTTTTGTTAACATAATACAACATAAATGTGCACTCTTCAATTTTACTATATTATCGTGTGATTTTTTTTTTTCCTCCCCCTTTTTTTATAAATTTTTTGAAAAAAAGGGAGTGGCATGTCCCTTTTAAAAAAAAGAATTCTTTTTTGCAGGCCACTCTTCCATTTTTGCAGCCCGGGAAAACCACCGGGAAACAATTCGGCCTTTTTAGAAAACTCACATTCCTGTCTAAAAACCCCCAAAACTTTTCCTTCATGCCCCTTGAAAAAAATACCACAAAAATATGTTTGAAATTTCCCAAATTTTTCATGTGCAAACAACTTTGTTCTTGGGTTGGGGGCCAGTGAATGCATGAATAAGAACTCGGTATACTTCTCATTTACAACCACCGTGGCGCTCCCATGCTTTTTTTTAGCTGTCATTCATTTTCACCAGCTACTACAGACCTGGCGGCGCGTTCAACAAATTAGGACCCCGACATGTTGTTTGACGAGTGTGTAGTTTGGAAAAATTTTTTCTTGATAAAATCCTATTTTTACCCGTGTGTTTGTTTTAAATTTTTTATTTTTAAATGTATGGTTAATGCGTCGTTAGTTTTTTGGGTCACTAATTTTTCCGACGGTTGGCAAACTTGCTTGCGTCATTGTCATGGAATGGAAGATGTTTTTCAGAAACGCGGAAAAAGAATTCGTCAACATTCTAGCCCCCTTTTTTTAAAATGCTGATGTTTTTATTTTCAAGGGTGTTTTGGTTCTCCAGAAAAAAAAGTGCTTCTCCAGGCATATATCGTGCGCCTAAGAACCAGTTGTTTAGGCTTTTTGGCCCTTTTGAATCACATTGGTTCTCAATATTTCTTTTTAATTTTTTTTTTTCCACACAATTTAAGTCCCAATATTAACCTTCTTTTTAACCCAAACATTCTTGGGGCAGTCGCCATTACAAACTTTAAAACGAAAATTGAACTTTGAATTATTCTTTTATCTTTTTCCTTTTTTTTTAGTCAAAAACAGAAAAATTGAACACTACAGCAAACGATTTTTATATGCAAAGAAATCTAATGTTATAATTGAATAATTATAGGTGCCAAACGATTTATGGGAAAATATATTAACGTTAAAAAGATATTTTAAAAAAATTAAAAAGGCAAGAAGGTAAAAGCAAAAGCTATATTATTTTGATAAAATTTTTGTACAGGTTTTAAAATTTTAGAGAAAATGCTATTTTTGAAACTTCCATAATTTGACATAAGATTAACGTTGCTAAATTTTACGGGTTTTTTTTTTTTTTTTGCTTACGATTATCTTAAATTTTGAGATTCTGTCCAAAGGATTTACCTATACTTGATTAGCAATCCATACGTTTTTAGTATCCAATTACACTCTCAATTGTAAACTTATTTATAGATTATATTAATTATTTGTTGGTGAAATACACACACAACTGATATTCATGAAATTCTACCTAGAATTTTAGGAATATTGAAAATGTATTTTTTTAAATAAATAAAATTGTCATGCCTTTTAAAAATCAGATTTTTTACTGAGATAACACGCACGACATTTGATACCCTTTTAGCTGCTCAGTTTTAAGTTTTTTATTTTGTGTTTTGTGTTCGCTTGCTTGGATCTTGCATGAGGATTGCATTATCTAATGGTTGTGTAAATACATAGTTTATAAGTCTCGTTTTAGAACTCTTCGTGAATTATACTGCATTTCAGATTTTCCGTTTCGTTTTGTAATTTGTCGACAGTCAGCGTGATGAATGGGTTTCAGATTTTTTTATGATAACATGCGCGTCATCTGACATCTTATCAGGTACACATTGTGGGTTCATCATCGTGTATAACTGGATTTGAGCCTCTGTACGATTGCATAATCTGAAGCTATATGCCAGATCGATTCAGAAATTAAATTCTGAAGTTGAGTAATTGCAATGAATGACTAATTTTTTTTTCATTATGGATATCAATTTTATTTTGGGAATTCTAAAAGAAAATAATTTTACTTTCCGCTCGATGATAACATACTCATCATCTGATATCTTATCAGGTCATACACTGTGGGTTCTCCATCATGCGTTACTAAATTTAAAACTTACATGATGATAGCATAATCTGAAACATAATGCCAGGTTGATTCAGATTGATTGATTGAATATTAACGTCGCACTGTTCAGCTACACGAGAGCTTTTGGCGACGGACCACGTAATTTTGAACCATGGTCAAGTGACGTGGGCGACACCTGAGCTGGCACCCCCTCTCCTGACTACCACACCAACGGTAGGACGTTTCAGCTCTCGACAGATTTAACATGCATTGCTGCTCTACACGGTGGGTCTTTAGTGGTACTGGGCTCGAACTCGTGACAAAGCAAGCCACGATCCGATACCTATACCACTCGGCTACCGCGGTCACCCAGATTGATTCAGAATCTTGATTTTGGAACAGTTTAAATGATAGCATGTTCTACCTTTAAATGTATGGACTTCTTTTTTAAAAATTTTTGAAGAGAAATACTTTTTCAGTGAACCTCAGATGATGTGTTTTTGATTTAAGTTTACATACTAGCAGCTTAATCTTATTCGCGTTGTTTAAAAATTATGGGTTGTTACTTCAAAATTGAAAAGTTGTAACAGCGGTATGTTAATTGTGTCTTTTTTGAGAAATAAAATACATTTTCTGTGACGAAAACATGCTCGTCGCTTGACAATTTTCAATTGCACATTCAGGGACACCTTAAGACTTGTTGAGGCCCAGGGCCCCTACACACAAATGTTGGCCCCACCTATGACCCTTAAAAGTAGACAGTACATAGCATACGTTGTCAAATATTCGTTCAAACTATAACCAGAAACAAATAAATGTCGACTTACAACCCCCCAAACCCGGCTGAACGATTATATTTTTTGACTAAATGGTAGAGGGTGAATGGTGGTAGGCCCTGGCCTGTACGTGGACGACGGTCATCACATGTACCCAGTGGACATATCATCCGAAATTCCCAGTTTTTTTGGAGAATACAACCGCGGAATAACATTTGACCGTTGAAATTATTCGAATTATGTTCTTATTAAGGCTGAGTCGAGATCGAGACGAGGCTCTCATTGTGACCTAGATCTTGGGCCCGGGACCAATTGGCCCATGTCTTAGGGCGTCCTTGTGCACATTGTGGGTTCTCTATGGTGTGTTAATTTGATTTGAGTCTTAGTGATGAATACCTTGTTTGAGAAATGTTTAGCAGGGTGAGTGTGTGTGTGAAAAATGTTTAATATTATGATGAGGAGATAAATAAATATTGGAAGGAATAAGAACTCCGGAGCCTCAACGCCTTTGTCAGTGTGTCACTGTCTTCCTGCTGCAATTACTAGTTAAATTAGAACAGCTTATTTAAGTGAATTTCGTAAATATCATTTGGCAGGATTTAAATTACTCAACAAGGGGTTTCCCAAACTTGTTCACTGTCCCACAATTAATATAATATTTAAGAAATCGTAACAAAAGTTATTATTTTGTCAGTTATTATTTTAATAATAAAAATATAAAAAGAAATACCAAAAAATTTAATTTGTTGTTGGGGAATATTTTAACAATCCATTACGTATTTTTCTTATACTAAGAAACGTACACCCCACATCGGGGGGGCAAACCCTGCTGTGTTGGGGTTTTTAACCGGCTTGTGGCCCAAAACGGGGCTTTGCGGGGGCCCTAATATTCTTCGTTATGCCACTGGTTTTTGAAATATACCATACAGAAGTTATTACACACATATATATACTGTAAAGAGGAAAAGTAATAAATAACATTAAGAAAAAACGATATTCCCATAGTGTTTTGATTAAAGCCCCATTTACAGTACCCTTTGTTTCCTTTTCGAGATCCTTTTCCTTTATCATACATTAACTATATATGATGATATATTAACACACTTTTAAAATTTTTTTTTTAAGTAGAGTTTATTTATATATTAGAAACACAAAAAATTTTTTTTAATGTATAGTCGTTTTAGAAAGCCTTTTTTTTTTTTTTTCCTTTTCTGCATTTATGACAATTTTTTTGACTATATTTTTCAATCCTTTTAACTTTGTCGAAAGTGTTTTGAAAGTTTTTTGTAATCGCCAAAAAAAACCAAACCACCGATGTCTACCATCATGTCATCTGTTTTCAGTTATAAGTTATTAAAAATAAGACCGTCACACACCCAACACAGTTTATTTTCCTTAATTTATGGTAATTGAATATTAGCTATGAAAGGCACAATAAAGGAAGGTATGACGTTCTAAATTTGAGAAATTTCGAATTTTTTTTTTTTTTTATATAATTTTCATTTCAAGTAATTTTAACTTATCATCACTTTTTATTTTGTCTAATTTTTTTTATGTTATACATTTAATAACATCACAATTTTTTTCAAACACAAATTTGCAATTGTTCATTGATGGGCGGGCCCATACGCTATAATGGAAAACGAGGGCAACTGGGGAAAAGCGATGTATTTTAAAATTACTACTTGTTTTGTGTGTGTGTTGTAGAGGAACCATGAGGTAAAAGCGTCGAGCGTGAAAAAAAACCCATTTATGTTTGGCCTAGGGTTATACTTAAAAAACATGTAGAAATATGTAAGGGTAATTTTTTTTTATTCTTTTGTATTTATATCCACCCACATTATAATTACTGGATTTTAAATATGATTTTGATACTGTCGACATTCTTAATTTATGTTAATTGTACTGATTGTTATTGGCTAATAGTGGTTTATGTTTCTACATCGATTCAGTAGAAAAAGGGGGGGGTGAGGGCTAATTATTTTTTTAATTTGTGATGTTATTAGTAAATGCTTTTAAAATTTAAAAAAGTAATTTAAGTTTTTAGTGTTTTTCGTGGATTTTTTTCCAAAAGACATTAGTCGGGTTGCTTGGTCCCTTTTCAAAAACTGTTTTTCATGTATGACGAGACAATAAACCCAATATTTTTTCTATTTTGTTTTTTTTGGGAAAGTAGAACCCAAATGGGGGGCCGAGTGGTAGCGTATCCCCTTCCACACTACGGTCCAGGGTACTATCCTCGGACTGGGAAAAGGTCGACTCAGCTTTTCATCCCTTTCAGTGGGTAGTTAAATGAGTACCAAGCTTGTTTGGGGCCCAAAAATACTGTGGATTTCGCTTCAGACTAACCCCCTGATCCCCCCTTTGCGCATGCCCCTCAGCCCCCAATCGTCACGTATACTAGGAGGGGCCCGGTAGGCCTTGGCTTCATGGGCTGTTGCCCACTGAGTTTGAGTTTTTAATATCTAATTATATCAGGCCCGGCCCCCCAAAAAGCCCTTTTTTTCCTGATTGATTATAATCCGTATATAGAAAGAAAAATTTTAAATTAATTTTTTGGTTATTAATAATTAATTTTATTAATTCATACTGATTATTGATTCAGTATTTTTTTACTATTTTTTTTCCCCCAAAAAATCGACAAAATCAAAAAAAATATGTTGGGCGGTGTATTGGAGCATGATACGAGAACAGGTGGGATTTTTCCCCCGGGATTCCCCCTTCCTGTGTGGCGCTATTTGAATATATAATCAATAATATACTAAATTGCCACAAATCAAAAAAACCCAAAAATAAATAGATCGCATTTTTTATAAATTAATTTAGACGGGTTTTTTCTTTAATGTGTTTTTATTTACATCTTCTTCAAGAATAAAATTGTTTAAATTGCATACATATCAGTTTAATGTAAGTCATTTTTTACACCTTGGGTGGGCTCGACTGTAAAGGTTACATTAAATCGCATGATTATTTTGATATTCCCCCCTGTATTACCTTGTGAACTGTGATATAAATCCAAAAACATAACAACGACTTTTTTACTTATTTAAAATGAACTTTCCACGGTTGTCTTCAGTTTCGGGGTTAAGTCTTCCCGGTAGCAGGAACGTGGTATTTCACGTTCCCCGCATGCGGGATTCATTGATTTGCGCATCCTGTAATTGTTGCGAGGAGCAGTCTTGTGTACAGAAACGATTGGTTGGATCTGATAAATGTCAATATTAAGTTTGATGCTAATATCAAATCTATCTAGGTGAAGTAGACGATATCGCTGAATGGAAGGGAAAAAAGAAAAGATAAAAATGCAGCGTAACATTTGTTCCGAAGAGTAACTTTATTTTTGATGAATTTTGGAAATCTTTTACTACAGGGAATTCATTTTAAATATATAATCTGTAGTTTCTTGAAACTCTCTCTCTAAAACTCCCGTATTTGTAATTTTTTGAATAATTAGTTTTAATCAATTAGTTTTTATTAATTATAATTAAATTACTCTATTGTATCCAAAATAAACATGTATATAAAATTTCAGCTCAATTGAGCGCTTCAAAATGTTATTTTATTAACGATTAAACATTCCACCAAGATAAATAAATTATATAGAGTGTGAGCTAATAGGAATTGAAAAAATAAACCATTTTTTAATTCTTCTTAATTGTTTTTAAAGTGTATAATCTTCGTAAATGTCTTAATCTATAAATGAATTGAATGTGAATGTGAAATATTTTCCTTCTCTTTAAAAGTCAGAAATATCTTTTCGTATTTTCAGTTTTTAAAGAAAATAAAGTCAATTTTCTATAAAATCCATGCTTTGTTTTGCATTCTTCTTTTAAAATTTTTGAAACAAACCGTTGATAATATTTTATATTCGCTATGTAGTGTTTACACTAGAAATGATTTCGTCAATCTACCCTTTGGATTTCTAGTTATTTGTCTCTATTAAGGCTATCTTCAGTAGTTAACGTACCTCGCCCGCACCCACGTATTGCGGTGGGTTCCAGGGCTCTAGTGGGCCCCAATGCCTGACTGCCGCTAAACACCTACCCTTTGTAAAAACCAACTTGGGAGCCCCAAACTTGACTTTGCAGGGGCCCAAATGTTCTCCGTACGCCATTGTCTGTCTTCGCCATATGCATATTGTGGCCGCGGTAGCCTAGTGGTCACGGACAGGCTCTGAGCTCGAGCCTAATGACACTGATGACCGTGTTGAGGTCAACGTTAAATCTGTCGTGGCTCAAATTACTTCCGTTCGCATGGTGTGGATGTTAAGAGAAGGGGGTGCCAACTCAGGTGTCGTCTTTGTCGCTAGATCATGATTAAAAATTACTAGGTCCGTCTCTCATAGCCCTCGTGCAGCTTTGTAGAACAACGTTAATTAACTTGCTCTCCAAATGAATGAGATCCTGAATTAAACGGAGCACATTTTCGACATTAAAAAATGTCTTTATTGTCTTTAAAATTTTAACGTTGTAATTTTTCATCGATGTATTTTTATGAATTTGTTTAAAAATTTCAAAATATTCATTGATATGTAATTTTTATTTTAACATGTATAAATTACAGTTTTAAAAAACTTAAAAACACCCTTTTATAGTTAATCGAACTAAGTTGTAACTTGATCTTTTAGTAAGTGGGATCTGGGAAATTAGTCGCCAGATGCAGGATGGGATCTGAAAATGGAAATCGTTAGTCCTGATGATCCTGATCATGACAATGGAACAAAATTATTAAATTATGATATTGTCATCGGTCCTGGACGAGTGAGCAAAATTTCGAATTCTGGCCTTTTG
>BMAV01020866.1:63109-77359 GCA_019973955.1 Trichonephila inaurata madagascariensis | reverse complement strand
CGTTAAATGGCAAAATACAAAGAATTTTCCCATTTTCCCTTTCTATTTTGGTTTGGACTATTTTTTTTTGTTTGTTATTTATTCAATAATTAAATTTAATTATTCCAATAAAATAGTATAGTAAAAAGAAAGTGCATTTTCAGATATTCGGACATCCAAGGTAGGATTCGAACCCTCGACCGTTGGATTAAAAGTCACCAACATGCTATCCAATGCGCTACAGGGACACCACGAACGATTTCTCTTTTTATATATGGTGTTTGACTATTACTTTATTTGTTTATTTTTATTCATTAATTTAACTTAATTTAAGAATTAATATTTGAAAAAATGTATTAATTAATTTCATCCACTACAAGTTTTAAAAAATATATCTTAACTTGAGTGGTTGAATAAAAAGTATTTCATTAACGATTGAAAATTTGAACAAGATATACATATAAATATATATATATAGGGAGAGTGTGAACAAAAAAGTGGGAATTGTGTGGAAAAAGGATAAAAGATTCAGTGACTCACACATGAATCATTCTAGAGGTCCAGGTCAAGGGTCGATCGTCCACCGTATTATTCCCCAATACACCGCCAAACATATTCTTTAGAACTTGTCGATTTTTAGAAACAAATTAGTAAAAAATAAATCATTGAATAAACAATTAGCATTATAATTAACAAAATAAATTATTAACAACAAATGCTTAATTAAATTTTACGTATTATTATACAAAGGGTAATAGTCAATCAAAACAAATTATAAGAGTCAGGGGAGGCTCCGGACTCGTGAACCCTTCCCATACCCCTTGTGTGTGCCACTGAAAGATTGTAATAAATTTAAGTGTACAACATAAAAATATTTTGAGAAATATTTTAATAACCGAGATTAGTCAATTAACTTAATTAAATAATTAGCATAATTAATTACTTATTGAAACAATTAAAATATTTCATTTTCCTAAAAAATTATCGAATCTGAGCGTAGAGTTGCGGGAAATGAAGGTATCAGGGATGAAAATCCCGTTGCTAATATTTTCATTACCATAACAGTACACAATAAATGCTCTTTTCGAGGCCACTGTAGCCTAAAGGTCGGAATGTTATGAGTTAGAAGCTAGTGTCGTTGAAAATCTGCCGTATACAGGGACTAATGAACATTAATTCTATTGATGATCAAAAAATTCTCTTTTTGGGGGAGGGGAGCTTGAAGAAGGGATAGATAGGTGTAGATCTCTGTAGTTACTTGACCATGGTTTAAAATTACGAGGTTTATCGTTAATAGCCTGCATGTTGGTTTATAAGCCTATACGATACTCTAGGCACGTGGTAAAATTCTCAGTGGCACTCTTCACTTTTCAAATTTGTCAATTTTTGAGTGGATGGAAGTATATAACTTTATAATGGACCTTGTTTGACAATTATCTTCAGAATTATAGACCTTTACGAATTACGAAAAATCTGAAAGATAAATTTACAACTGTTTTGTAAATTACTGAATGTTATTGCTGAAGAGATTTGATTGTTTAAACAGAGAACATTGCATGTACTATTGCTTTAGCTTTTGGTTCTATGTATCTAATTAAAAAAATCTTTCCTCACATGAAAAATATATCGAATCCGCAAAGAAATTGTTTAACAATTAAATGTTCAAAATCATGTCAAATTGAAAATCTCAAATTATACCTCTAATGTTGCAACATGAAAATAAAATGGAGCAAGCACTAGGTTCGCATTAAAATTTTTATTTAACAATAATAAAGGGAAATACTTATACTTCATGTCTATTTCTTATTTTAATAAATATGTTTAAATATACATAATATATGTACAATTCTAATTTTTTTTATACTTTTGTTAATGAAATAGTTGTATTTTTATGCTGTTTATTTTTATTCTCAGAAATATCTTACAATTATGCAAAATTAATATATAATAAAACTTTTTTTAAAATCATTAACCCTATTCTCTAACTCTGCATACATTATTGCGGGAATAGAATTGTTTCAACAATTTCCTATTGTGGCACGCTAAATCCTATTAGTAGATTGGTTTGGCAAGCCACAGCTAAAAGGTTGCTGATCCCCCATCCCCTCTGTCTCTGCTGTAGCCAAATATTAATATGATTGAAAACCTACTAAATCAAAAGAATAATTTTAAATTCATGTGTAGCTTTAAATCCGGTGCCAAATACAAGGAGTTAGGAATGCTGACTGTGGCGTGCCTCGGCACCCACCTAATCATCTTAACGGGAAACCCAAACCCGGGGAAAACAAGGAGAAGGGGACATATAAGGGACACTTGCTCAACTTCTCTCTCTGACTCCCACGAGGGAAGACGTGTTTTCCCCTTTATTCAATTTCCATGTTTCAACCAAATTCGTAATTCATATAATATTTTATAATGCTGTAAATTAAAAAATGTTTAACCTTTTTTATCATTCATTTTCATTATTTATATGGCGTGTAATAAACCTTAAATAGATTCTCACTTCACGCCATACTGACCAATTCTCCCACGAAATTATATTTTCTTAAACAATTGTTTAAGTACCCAGCACTGAAAAATGCCGGTAAAGTTTTTTATGCAGTGTATCTCTGTCATACACTTAAGAAAGTGGTATATTTTTTTGACAATTCATTAAGAACTTTATATAATTTTTTGAAGAAAAAATTAAGTTGCATTCTAATAAAATTTAAAATATATGGAAATTTATCAACATCTCTTTGCATGGTTTCTGCATGAATGTTTGCTCTAATTTCATAAATAAAAAAGGGTCAAATAACTTCAAATACCCTAAAAAAACACTTATCACCAATTCTTCAATTTTTTACTTCTTCATCAATAAGGGTTACTTTAAGGCGATAAGTTATCAGTCGTTTAGTTTAAGGTATCCGACTACGTTCGGAACCGTGATTTGGCAAAAGCGTATAAATGGATAATATTTATATATTTAGTGTCACTTAGATTAGAAAATGTATATAAAATTGATTAAGAATAGTATTACCGAAAAAAATTATTTAAGTACAATATTTTGACAAAAAATGAACATAGAATGATCAATTTTCAAAATATTCTCCTTTCGTGAAAAATGCTTCTGTTATAATAATATTTTGCCTGTATATAGCTCAGACCTCTGTACAAAGGTTCAACTAGAATTTTGAAACATATAACTTGGAAGTGGGTTTATCCATGTCTTACGACAACAGAAGAGAGAAATTTTAAGAAAAGGAACGCCGATAAATATTTCAATTGGCTGTAACTCTGAAAATAATATGAATTTTTCAAAATTCATAGTTGAGCCTCTGTACAGAGGTCTGTGCTGTATGCAGGCAAAATACTATTACTTTAGAAGCAGTTTTTATAAAATGAGAACATTTTGAAAAAAGGTTATTTTAAGTTAATTTTTTGCCAAAATGTTGTATTTATTTTGTCAAAATGTCCTTAAAACAATTTTATACATGTATTCTAATCTAAGTTACACTAAATATCATGAAAATTATCCATTTATGCGCTTTTTTAAAATCACGGTTCTGAACGTAGTCGGATACCTTAAACAGGAGACACCACGTGAAGGTGACTGAAATCCTCCCTCCCTCTGAAGAACTGACTAAACAGATTTTTTAAGGCTATTAGAAGTTCCTTGGAGAAAGTTTCTCACAACCAAATCATTGTAATTTCGAAATCATTTTTGCTGGACACGGTATGAACGGAAGTAATGGAATTTAATTTGAAAGTTTTAATTTTAAACGTATCTCATCCATCATCAATCAAATGCCTTTTGAGTGCCCGATGTGGCCGTATTATACTCGCAGGGAATATGTATTATTAAGAATATTTTTTTTTTAAAAAAAACAGGTATCAAATGAGATTATGCGTTAACACACATAAACGAAATAAAAGGAGAAAATTTAAGTATGTTAAATATACTTGTATTCATGCATCGATTATATTAAAAAATAAATGAGTAACCCCCGTTGCTTAGACTATTTCCATATCAACAGTAGAAAGACTGTCGCACCCTCTAGCGGATAGAACAATCTTAGGTAATGGCCAAGTTTTGGAACTGTAAGGACGTACGAGCATGCTCACACTGATCCCTTTCAATTCTAATATAAATGTTAGTTCTCTAGTTATGTATGTAAATCAGTGTTTCTCAAACTTTCAATATTGGCGCCCCTCTTTTCAATCATAATTTTTATCGCGCCCCCTTATACAATAATAATGTATTGAATACAATAATAATGCACTTTGGGCGCTAAAGCTCAAAACGATCTTAATTATAAACCGTACAAATTAGTAAGATAAGTATATTAAATTTTATATATGTAACTTTTAAGTAATATATATTTTAATTTTTTTTTCTCGAATTTTTAAATTGGAACAGATTGTAAAATGCGGTGGCTACTTTCAAGACAAAATATAGATCTTAGCCAAATATAGAAAATGTACTCAGAGTGTCAATTTCTAATCTTAAACCTTTTTTTTTTTTGAGAAACTTTCCTCTGCAAGACAAGTCGCTAATACTTATTAAATTTTCCCTTTTTTTTTAAAAAATTTAGTTATAAAATCCCTTGTACCAAACATTAAAATTGTACTGTCTAAGTACCCGTCTTGAACATTTCGTTTTTTAAAAACTAAAACATTTGATAAATAGCTGAATTGTCAGAAGAGAAAAACCCAAATGCGCAAAAAAAGACAAAAATTAAAAGATTTTTTTAAAATGAAAAATGCTCATATTAAAAATTTGTTTTAACGAACTGAAATTTTAAGCCTCTAATTAGATTTAGAATTAATGTTAAACAATAAAAAAATAATATAAAATTCCAATGAAGAATTATGTTTTTTTTAATATTTAAAGCGAAAAGGGGTTTAAAAAATGTTTTACCCCCGGGGCAAACACACCTACGGGGGTTAAAGGGGCACGGGGGGTGATTGAGCCCCCCAACCCCTTTTTTATTTTTTATTGTACACTAAAAAATCGGATTCCAGTGAAAAAAAAGAAAGTAAATTTACCTACTTTCAAGAACTTTTCAATTTTTTTTTGGTAAAAAAAAAACAGTTTTCCAGAATTAACGATTTTGGATATGTGTGCCCCGCATGACCATTCCGGGTTAAAAATGTATTCATTATGATCATATTTATGTTACTGCAAAAATTTGTAAAAAAGTTTTTTTATGCTTTGTATGTTTGAGAATCTCATTAAGGCCAAGTAATCCTTCAAAATGTCTCCGTGGTTTTCCAAAAATCATAAAACTTTTTTGCACGGAAAAAAGCGCAACAGAAATACACTACTTTCAACTTCCCCTTTAAAACAAACACATAAGAGGGTTCATAACTAACACCAAAAACTTAGAAGGTCAAACAGAATCAAAAAAAAACAGATTACAACTATAATGTAAATATTTCAAAATAACCAGGTAATTTTTTGTTCCAAATTTTTCGATTCTGGGTCTGGGATTCGTTTTTCTCTGAAAGAGTAGTAAAATCACTCATCATGATTACAGCAAAATCAAAAAAAGTTTTTATTTGTTTTTTTTGACCAAAGATAGCTAATTAGGTATTAGAAGAAGTTTTTATTTTTGGAGAGAGTGGTATATAAATTTATATATCGCCTATAAATTATATCAGAGTAAAAGTGCATTTTTTACTATGTCTGAAAGTATTTTGTTTTAATTCATTCCAGAGTAAATTAATTACTTTTAAATCTTTTATTTTCGATATGCTCGGGGCCCCCTCGTAAAAGTATCGCGCCCCCTCAGGGGGGTGCGCCACAGTTTGAGAAACACTGATGTAAATAATTGTTTTGTTAAATAAACGTATTTTAATTAACTAGTGGACTTAGTTAAGAATACTTTCCCCGCGTGTTCCTTATTTACATTGGGTCACACCCCTTATAAATGTTCATAAATATTTTTAAATTTATATCTATCATTATGAAATTAATATATTATGTATGTTATTTCCTTTACTTAAATATGAGGATTCAAATTTTAGGGAGAAGAATGAGTTATGTAGAATTAAAAGAAAAGAATGGAAGGAAAACAAAAGTGTCGAATCCTATTAACGCGGGGTTGGTCAATGACTTCGCGTTATGTTAAAGAAAATTACAGAATATTCTGAATATTTCTTAAGATATAAATTAGTTGTACACTAATTTTTTAAAAATTTTGGCTTATTTATCCTCTAGAGCAGTGATTCATTAACTGTGGTCCGTGCCTTTCTACAGGGGGGAGGGGTCCGCGACAGTTTGTTTTGAAAGTGTTTCACATAAAATATGAAAGGAAACTTTTTGTATACAAATATGAAATCAAACGAAATATCAAGAACAATTTGAAAAGACATTCTACATTGATTATAATAAAATGTGAACTCTTTCATAATTAGAACTAATTATTTTTCCCCACAATTAACAAAAAAGTGCAATTATTTATCATTATATATTTAGCTCCTGTATTTGAAAAATATATATTTAACTTTATATTTAAATGGTTATTATGCATTACTGTGTTCACAAAGATAACGCTTGAGTAAACTAAGTATTTAATCTGAATCTGAACTTAAAATTTTTAAAAAGTGAATACGAGATCGTTCAAGATACTACTCAACGTTCATCTAGAAAAAAAAATAACTTTGTTGAAACACTAAATATACATAAAAAAAACAAGGTATTACAAGAGAGGAAAGCTTCCCTTTGCATCACCATCTATGGTTATAGTATGTAGCTGCGTAGAGGTTACAGAGCGGAATGTCACCTAGGGGTTGTCACTCCCCTATCACCTGACGTGGCTCAACCAGTTACCCAATGTCCTCAAAGTTGCTTTTGAGCGCATTAATAAAACCCCCACTCACAGCCACTGCCAAACCGGTTCAGCGAATGTGTTTTAATATGGTAACAGGTAAATTGGTGGTGAAAAATTCCAGCCCACGATATTGACAATGTCCCGACTTTTCGTGGAGTCACTCGTGATGCAGCCGGGAAGGAATGGAATTGATTAATCAGATGTTGACGACGTTTGAAATGGAATTGCAGCTTCAATCGGAGTCGTCGAAACTCCAATTTCGTGAATGATTTCATTATTTGTATGTTAATTAAATGAAAAATGAGAAAGAAATGTATGGCAATTGCTTTATTTGCTCATTTGACACAGACTTTTACCAAGGAAGATATAATATATTATAATGAAATCGTTAATAAAATGAAAAATGGTACTTTTTCTTTGGAAGCGACCCAAGGAATTATCCCCCAATTTTTTGATATATATATACTTGAGCTTTTGTACCAAAAATATTGAGTCAAATTCGCTGGCTTAGACAAAAAATTATAAAAAATTTCTTCTGACAGATAAATAGGAGGCGAGAAATGGAAGAAAGCAATTCTTGAAACTGTTTCATGCCTGCTTTTTCAAGAATTTATTTTCGTCAAAAAGTGGAAATGAGGATCGTTTTTCTATGGAGCCAGAAGTACCCTTTAATACGAAGGGAATTTTTCCAAGGGTACAAGTGTCGTTGGCTCTTGTTTCAAATTCAAGGACTGGCCTATAAAGCACTTTTGTTGCAATGGTCTTTACAAAATATTGAATATCTATTTTTAAAATAAATATCTGTTATTGATATTTTATAATAAACCTTTACCTCAAACAAAATGTGGTGTTCAAATATCATGAACTTGTTCAAGGCCATATGTATCATTTCAATGAGTTAAAACCTTGCAAACCCTTTGTTTGAATGTCGAATATGATGAGTTTTGTCATTGATAATGTACATAAAATCCATGTGTCATTATGAAAATCGCATTTTAGAATTTTAACCTAATTCAAATCCAAAGATGTCAAATTGAAAGCAATATTGTATTCTCCAAAATTGCTCAAAGGATGCCTCATACAGGTCCTGAGGTGGGCAACCCATTTTGCCCTATAGTTTTTAAAGGAATCATTTGAATACTATAAGGAGGTTAAATGAAAGAAATTATACGAATTTGAGCCATTACATTATGATTGTTCGAATGTGCCATTTTGCCAAGCTTTAATATACAAATGTACCTTTGGTCATTTTCTCCATTTTTTCAAATCGTATATGCTGCCGTTTCAAATTACATAGCCAAAAGTTTCAAGCCAAATTCCGTACATCTGTCACAAGTCTAAAACAATTTCAAAATTTCTTCGAAGATGTCGTCATGATTTCCAATGGATTCCTCAGTTCTGCCTTTATTCAAGACTACGAATGGCCACGAACGAATTGAAAACTCAAAAATCCCTCATCCAAAGGTGAAAGATCTCATGTTGAAACACCAGCTTTGCTTGTTTTCTGACAAGTAGCGTGTCTGATTTGCGCACAAGTAGCACAATTATTCAAAAGGGAGATTTTTCACCCAACAAGCTTGGATGAAACTGGCCGTAGGGGCCATTGTTTGCTCACCCCCGGCGGCTGGCCCTTTACCTGTTTGCCATATTTTACTGCTTATTTGAACCATGTGATGCATGCATTTAAATATATTTATGGCGTGGAGAGAAAAGAATTGAATCAAAGATTTTCAAAATATTTCGGATGGCTTTTTAAAACCATATATATATATTGCAATAGGGTTGAAGTTCTTCAGTGATAATGAATCATTTCATCCATCCCATCAAGGATCACAAATATTCTGATCCCCTCAACTGAATATTCCAATCGAATGCGATGAATTATTTTTAAAACCTATTGAATGCATTGGTACGATTTACGAAAGGACATGCAATTTTTATGGAAGTCAATTGCTCAGTCCTGGGAGGGAGAAGCCCACACCCCTGCCAATTTTTGCCACAGAACAAGTCAACTGGCAACCCCACCGATTAAAACCCTATCGGAACCTATACCGTTATTCCATCCCATCTGTCGTTGAAAACGTCGCGCCATGGCCTTTGAACATATCGAATTCTACGAACGTCATAAGCAAATTTATCGAACGGTATATGATTTTATTCGTCAAGTCAGAAACCCAAAACGCACATAACGATCATACCAACGAGAAGAGTTGTTGTTTCGACGAAATTTGTTCTGAGATGTTCCAGGCGGAACACACATGTTTCGCAGAAAGGAAAGAATTGTACCTTCCCAAATAGTGTTGGCAAGCAAAATATTTCTTACAACGCCTAGAATATATATGGCTACCATGGCCTATTCGCTAAAATATGACCTTCAGTTTTAAAAATCTGTTGTTAGGCTGTACTCTCCACTCGAAAGATCGTGAAGTAAGTGAAAAATAAGTGCTATTTTTATATTTTTATCTTAAATGTTTAATTTCTGTATTGTTTACATATATTTTCATTATGCATCCACTTTATCCCACTATATTCACTTTGCCACCATCTCGCTCTGACTTGGCGCTTTTTGGGTTTGTTGCCAAGGGTGTGTGCTCTCTCCAGGATTTTGCCGAAAAATGCATGATTTGCTTCCCTAGTGCCCCTACTTTTACACAAGTGCATGTAATTATGTGGTGCAATTAAAGGGGGGAAATGGCATAACTAATTAAGTCCTTCTTAAACCCTGTCAAAGTCATTGTATTGCATTGCAAAGCCTTCAGAATAGTTTTACACATAGAAGTGCAAGGGAAAGTTTTTATGTTCTTTTAGAAAGGTATATATATGTATGCCATGGGCAGCTAATGCACCCCATTGAATAAGGCATATGTATAATACACCAGCAGAAGTTAAAGGATTAATTTAATGTAATAATTATTTATATTATAATATAATAATGAAATATATTTCGGTCAGGTTGATTTTTTTGCTTAAAGCTTTAGGGGAATGCCATGAATCCTACTTGGGAAGATCCAATTCCAGATGATGAGGAAGATGAAAATGCATATGATGTAAGCGAGTAAATTTTTGACGGTGGAAATCCTGTAGTTACCCCCACCTTCTGTTGCTGCTGTATAAAATGTTACTGTGCTTATAATATATAGTAATTATAACAAAATGAATTTAGTAATTAAAATATATTCATGAAGTTGAGAGAGATTCAAATACTTATACTTAAATAGATTTAGCAAAATATTTAAAAACTTTTCATTTAAACTTCTTTAAAAGTGAATCTTGTTTTTAATTTCTAAGTAAAAGTTTTAAAATAGTTTACTTATTTTAATTTCTATCTTTTTAATAATCAATTACTCCTATGGAAACTAATTTGTTATTGGTACACCACCTGCCTAAAAATCTGTTTAGTGATTTCAATCATGTCAAAAAGCTCTTTAGCAGAATAGTTTCGCTGCTGTAGTGTAAGGATAAAACTATAGAGAATAAAAAAAAAAGCTGGAAATTTACTAAATAGGTAAAAGGCATCCATTTTGAAAAAAGATTAAAAGGGGGAATAAAAAATGCAGTTACATTTTCCATATGGAAAACATCAACTAAAAAGAACTACCTGCGGACAAATATATATACAGTGGCCACAAAAGTACCAGACTTGTACTCTCTATAAAAAAATTTAACCTTTTTGACTAATAAAATTAATATATTGTAATTGTAATTTTTATGATATCTTCGTAATTTGTTCCACGGAATGACATATTTAATTTTTTAAAAAATAGCATAATTATTTTTTAAAAGACAATAAATCAAAAGCTAAAAATTACGCCCACAAAAAGTCTTCGCGACACTTAACAAAAAATCTCAACTTAGCTTTAAATAGTGTATTTCTTCTTAATTTAGTACTTAGTAGGATATCTTTAGCCTTGGTATAGGACTTAGTCGTTTTGTAATTTCTATCGCATTTTCTCCATTCTTCTGTGATTATTGTTTTTCTTTCTCACATTTTGTGCTTATTTGTCATGTTTTTACATCAAAATCTCGCCCTTGTGATAATAGGATTGATTTAAATTTTATATATATATTACTTGTTTTCTGAATGCAACAAAAAATATTTATCAAACTTATTACTAGATTAAAAAAAAAATTTATAAAAAAATTTCCTTTTCAAAAAAAAAAAAGACAGATAACTAGATAGATAGAGAGAAATTTTTTATTTATGTGCGATAGAAAACAGAAAAACAGAAGTGAAGCAACTTTTGAAACTAAAATATGCTTTCGGTTTCCCATATTTCGCTTTTTCGTGATTAAAATGGCAACAGCTTAGAATTGATTTACCGCCGGCACAAAAGGTGAAATTGAGGGATTGTTTTTCATATATTATTTGTGAGTATACATTTATTTATAAGAAGCATAAAATTCTGACAATATTAAACTTTTTTCTGTTGGTACTTATATACGTTAATTTTTGTTTTAAAGTTAAGTTGTACATATGTTGATCTTAATTACAGTAACGCAGGTAAAGTAATCTTTATTAAAGTAACGCTAAATAAAAAAATAATCTTACGAAGTAGTGGTACCATTATCCTTTTGGTTGGATCCTTTTTTAAAATTAAATATCTTGGTTATTGCTTTAGTATTTCGCATGATATACGTATAATTGAAACTTACCTGTCAAAATGCTTTCTTGTAATGTAGGGTACCAAATTACTATCATGAACTTATCTTGGAAAATATACACATTTCATTTGAATATTAAACTTTTTGCACAATCTTGTTCCCTTTTTTGTTTACTTTTCTTCACTATTGCCCTAAATGTTTAATATTTTTGGTGCACAATATGTGAGAGGTTGTATTTTTTGCTTCATTAGATAATGTACATAAAATCATGTGTTCTTTACCTATTATTTTCATAGATTCATTGTTTTCGTACATGTGTAAAATCACATTTAGAATTTTAACCAATCTAAACAAATCTTGCTAAAAGATACAACATTTTGCTAACATATTTGTATTGTACATTTCTCCGAAATTGCAGCAACTTTCATGGTCTAAAAGATTTCATATTATAATCTAAGGGTGGGCAACTTATTTTGGCTCATGGGCCTCACATTTTTTAAATAATATTCATTATAATAATTTATAAATATGTTAAATAAAAGAATGACAGTTTAATTTATTTATTATACTAATTTCATATTGTCTGTAGCTGCAAGCACATTTAATTTTGGCTTAAGTTTAATGAGACAAATGTACCCTATCATTCTTTTCTCCATTTTTTTTTTTTAAATCAGGAGTAAGGTTGCTTGTTTAAATTCTCATCACAGCTTGCAAGTTTGTCAGCCAACTTGCATTTATATTTAATCTTGTCAGTCTTCATACAATAAAAACTTAGCTCACAAATATATGTCGACTAAAATATAAGGAACAATTTCTCTGCAAATTTCTTCTTTTCTTCTGGAATTTTTCAGCTGACAAAGATTTGTATAAGTCATTGCCATAGCATTAAAGATTTTCTTCACAATGGGATCTGACTTCAAGTTAATATGTTCAAGCTTTAGCTCCTTAGGTGCTTTATCAATATCGACAGTAATGCAATAACAGAGCAAATTGAATTTAGGCTTAATTTTCTTAAAATCCTAAAATCTTGTATCCTCATCCTCCAAAGTTGGTGAAAGATCTCATAGTTGAAACACTTTCAGCTGCTTTGTTTTTCTGATAGTAAAAAATAAAAGACAAATCTTGGATTATGCACAGAAAAGAAATAATGATTCAAAGTGGATTTTCTGTCTCAACAAGCTGGATGAAAACTCATTGTAGGCTGCTTGTTGTCTACCCCTATAATAATCTTTTAATTTATTTTATGACATTTACTTATTATTTGAACTGGCATAGATATTAAACAATATATTATATGTGGAGAGAAAGAATTTTCAATCATAAATTCCCTCTCCCCACACAAGTGTAATATAAGGTCAATTTTATTGCATAGCTAAATTATTATTTTTCCTTTTTGGCCATACTATTTGATGCATTTTTTTTAAACATATATATATATATTTGGTAATAGGTGTTACTAGGTTTGTTTAATTTCTTCTGTGATAATAACTATTTTTAAAACCATTGCTTGCACACTTAAAAGTTTTCATCAACCACTTGGAAAAGTATATTCAAAGTACACCAATGTAGCTCCTAAAAGGCATGGCATGATTTTGTTGAAAAAGTAATTATCCCCTTAACTGCCAAGGAAAAAGTGCATGATTCTCTCAACAGTGCTACTATTTTTCACAAAAGCGCTTGTCATTATAATTATTTTTGTGATAATTATTTTTAAAACTATTGCTTGCACACTTTAAGGTTTTCATCGATCACTTGTGAAAGTATATTTAAAATATACCAATGTAGCCCCTAAAATGCATGGCATGATTTTGTTGAAAAAGTAATAATAACTGCCAAGGAGGAAAAAGTGGTTTGGTCGGTTCAGTCCTAGGAGAGCCCACACCCTTGGCGCGAATTATTTTGGGTTGGCGATAATTGTGCCATCTTGGTAACCCGACTTTGATACACTAGACATGGTAAACCTACTATTTCTGGAATTTTCGTATATTGTCAGCAGGCATTTCGAATTTCATTTTGTTGTTAGGCACCGGGCTGGAAGTATGGCTGTGTGTATGAGTGAATATACATTAGAATTTTTTACTTTGTTGAATGCGAAAGCTAAGAAAGAATTGATTGAATGGTGTATGAAGGAAGGATTGATTGCTTCAAGTTGTGAATGTCCTAAATGTAATGAGTGAATGGGATTATACGAATGAAAGAGTGTTGTTTTGGATGAATTTGAATGGAGATGTCAAAAAAGAGGCGGGAATACGCATGATGTTTGCAGAAGTATAAGAAAGAATTTGTGGTTTTCCAATAGTAAGTTAAGTATGTATGATATTTTACATGTAACTACTCGTAGAATACATATGGCGGCACTCATACGATCATTCGTTTAGCAATGAGACCTTCAAGGCTTTTTTAAAATCTGTTGTTAGGCTGTACTCTCCACTCGGAAAAGATCAGAAGTAAGAAAATAAGTGCTATTTTTATATTTTTTATCTTAAATGTTTAATTTCTGTATTGTTTACATATATTTTCATTATGCATCCACTTTATCCCGCTATATTCACTTGCCACCATCTCGTTCTGACTTGGCGCTTTTTTGGGTTTGTTGCCAAGGGTGTGTGCTCTCCTAGGATTTTGCCGGAAAAAATGCATGATTTGCTTCCTAGTGCCCCTACTTTTTACACAAGTGCATGTAATTATGTGGTGCAATTAAAGGGGGGAAATGGCATAACTAATTAAGTCCTTCTTAAACCCTGTCAAAGTCATTGTATTGCATTGCAAAGCCTTCAGAATAGTTTTACACATAGAAGTGCAAGGGAAAGTTTTATGTTCTTTAGAAAGGTATATATATGTATGCCATGGGCAG
>BMAV01020866.1:24832-36663 GCA_019973955.1 Trichonephila inaurata madagascariensis | reverse complement strand
TTATCCTTACATATATATATAAATTTTAGCCATAATTCGTAAGATTTAAGGGTCTTTCTCTTCTTTTCATGTAGCATAAATAATATTTTATTTCTTAAAATGCTTGACTTTATATTCTGGAAGGCATAAATTTTAAATTATGGTACTTGTGTATTATCCCATCAACCATTTTCACCAAACAAAAATTTCTGTCAATCATTGTAATTTAAGAAACAAATTAATGCATTAGTTTTTACTTTTAAATACTAGGAGGGGTTGTTTACAATTAAATGATTGGCTTTTGCTTAGCAGGTGCCAGTTGTTTCACTAATATTCATGATTGACTGAATGTATATAAGTATCTAAAATATAAATGAGTATATAAACACATTAGTCAATTAAAGAAAGATTGTTAGATTTTGAACTATTTGTTGAAAGTCAAAAACTTTATTTTCCCTGTAAACATTCAGATCTGCATACATAAGAAATGGTGGTTTTTACTTTAAAAAAAAGGTTGGTGGTTTTTATTTTTTAAAAAAAAACTTGGTGTTTGTTATAAAAAAAAATTACTTTTCACTCAGTTATAAGTTTTGTATACGGAAGTGCCAAAAACCATGGGATATTTCTCAATATTTAGCCGAACATCAGTTTGCCTAGCAAAGTGTAGCAATTTGACGTGGTACTGATTCATCATGTCACTGCATGTCTCCTGAAGAAATATTCAGCAACGCTGCCTCTACACCTGTTCATTATTACAAAAGAGTTGCTGGTACAGGATTTTATGTAGAAACAAACTTTTTATGATCTTCCATATTTGTTTAATGGGATTTACACATGGTGTTCTAAGTAGCCAAATCATTTGCTGGAACTGTTTAGAATGTGTTCTTCAAACTAATTCTGAATGATCTGGATCTGGTGTATTTTCATCCTGGAAAATTCACTTGTGGCTTAGGTGCATTTTAAGTCCTTGAATGGCTGCGAATAATTTCCAAGTAGCCAGCCAATGATTCAGTCATTTTGACCTGAGGACTTAATCCATGTTATGTAATAACAGCTCATGCCATTATGGAGTCATCATAAACTTACACAGTGTTTTTTTGGCAACTTAGAACTATTGCTTCATGGGGCTTTGCACTTCATTCAACCATCCTACCATTTTCTGTTCGTGGAAATTATGATTATTTTGAACAAGTAGGTTTTTTAGTCATTTCGTTTCCAAGCCTTATGTTTATGAGTCGGCAGATGTAGTGTTGCCAACAGTGTGTTTTAGTGAAAGCACTCCAGTTTATCTTTTGATGTTGTATCTGACCAACATCAGATTTTGTTGCTCATCTATCATGTGCCCCACATTAATTATTGCTGTTATTTATTGTAAATTGCTTGTCTGGTAATATCGACTGCTCGACGCAAATGTCACTGGTTTTGGTCATTAAGTGGATGCAGTTGTCCACTATATTGTCCGTAGCAGAACTCAGCACAATATTGACACTGTGGATTCATGTATTTTGGATTCCGTAACACTTGCCAAAATTTAATGCGCCTCGTATGTATTTACAACGAAAATTCCATGTCCCAAGTTAATTCCTATCATAATCATGTCAGAAAGTTTTTCTCATGAATCATTTGAGTGTAAATGAAAGCTTTGACAACTCTTACTGATTTTTACATTTCGTATGCAATATTCCTGCTATCTAGATATTTACATATGCTATCCTTTGACTTTTGGCACTGCAGCTTTAGCTTTTTCATTAGTTGTGTTCTTAGCTATATTGAAGGATCAAGTACAATTTGGGTAAAATAAATCTTTGCTAACTGTAAAAGTATTCTATAATAAGTCATAATTAATTTTTTATTTAAAAAATGTTATAGTTAATTTTTTTTTATCTATTTTATAATTTTTAAAGTACCTACTAAGGATGTCATTGAAAAAAGAGCTGGTAGATTAATTGATGAGTTCAAAGCATTACTTTGTCCTGGCGCTCCTGAACCAAATGTAAGTAATGCTTATTAAATGTATTAAATAATATAATACATGAAAAAAAGTAGTAAAATGTAAAAATATTTTCTTGATTAATTTTTAATGTCTTTGATCAAACTATTTAATAGCCTGGAGTAGTTTATGGTGCCCCGGCCAAGAGACCAAGATTAGATGATACTCCAATTCCTGTAAATTTACAACATGAGGTTGCCACAGGCCAGGTATAGATTTCTTTTAGCATTTTAATAAATTTTGAATTGGTGTAAATATTACATATTTTAATATGTAATATTTACACACACAAATTTCCCCCACACAATGTCATTTAAAATTCATACTAAATTTCCATGATATATATTTTATGCATCTTCAAAATTTTTAATTCCTTATCATTATTCATTTTAAATTTCACTTTTTGTTAAATTTTGAAAGTAACACACGGACACGTATATATGTTAGAATAGTTAACCTGATTTTAATGATACAATTTTTATAAGGTTTATATATTTTTTACCAGGCTATGGTGTCCGTGATTTTATTAAGGTAATAAATATTTTTGAAGGATTCTAAATTTAAAAATAATATTGCATTTCAGTTATCAATAATTTCTCTGTAATTAAGGTGCCTGCATTAGCCAAATTTTTTTTTGCAAACTAAAGATTTGTGTTGCTTCTGTGGAGTCCTGTTACCCATCAGAACCTGCTTTGTAAAAAGAGCCTGGTACTCATTAAATATGTCATGGTTCAAAATCCTCCTTTTGGTGTGGTGTAAAAGTTTGGAAAGTGAAGTGCCAACTTTATCACTTGACTGCAATTCCAAATTACAGAGTTTATTGCCAGTAGTAGTCATATTGTTTAAAGAAAAAATATTACTAAACAATCTATCTTTATTTTTAAACCATGGTAAACATGAAATTTCAGTTTGTTAGATTACGAATTACTTTACCATTATGTCTTGGCATTCGTGTAGGAACCACTTTATGTATTGTACGCTAATACATTGGTTATTGTGTTTTTTAGAGAAATCAAGTTAGTTTGTTAAACCCAAGTGTGTGAAAAAAAGGGGGGGAGAAAACCTAATTTTTTTATTTTAAGCTTAACTCTCTCTCTGCATATCCCACGGGAAACTTAAATGTAGCACTATGCAGTGAGAGGGTTAAAAAATTTTAATTTTATGCTTTCAAATTGTGAGTAGTATGTGATTTCATTACAATATACAAATGAAAATTAAAATAATTATTTAAACATTTGTGAGAAGATATTTTTTTCTTAGACTGTAACTAATTTGTACATTATTTTAAAAAATCAGAATGTGTTTCTTGTAATTTTAAAAGGCATATTGTACTTTTTATATGTATTTTACTTTGGGCATTTGTGCAGGATTTTTAAGTTGTACTTTTTATTTACATTTTAAATTTTACTTTGTTTTGGTTCAATTTAAATCACTTTAGTAGTAGTATTATTTTATTACTTTCGCATTTCCTTAAGTTAAGCATTGTCATATTAAGTCCAAACCGTGTGTTATGTTATATGCAACACTGAATTAAACATGAATATCAATGTTTTACTCGTAGAAACATAATCCAGTGGCTCCTGCTTTTGAGGCTCAATTCTTCTAAAAAACATGATTTAAAATAATGGGGTTTCGGCTCGTTAAAAAATTTACTGGAATTCATTTACTTTCTTTAGTAAGCAATTCAGATAATAAGCAATAATAACCGTTAAATGTTGGAAAAATCTATATTCTTTGTTTTACAAAATATGCAGGAAAATTCTACAATAAAAAAGAAACATGGATATGTAATTTTGGTAAGGTATTGTTTGTGATTCAGAATTAAGAGGTTCTAATGTTCTAATGAGGATCTAATTCAAATCAGTCCTCGCCTAAATTAAAACTAGAGATTATATGAAGCATGCTTAAAATATAAATAATATATAAATCTGAATAGAAAACAAATCTCCTTAATTAATAATTTTTAAAAACATGAGAGAAGTGAATTTATAAATGACTTTTTTTTTAAGAAAAACAATTGTGACACTTTAATTTTTTCTTGTTGAGATATAAATATTTAGATAGCATTATTTTGTAAATGGATGCTTTTGTGAATGGTGCAATCTTTATTAAAAGGTTTCTTATATTCTTGCTTCTAGTTACCTCGTTACAAAGTCAATATTTTAAAGGAGTTCTGTAAACGCAATGGAATTCGTTGTGGCTCGAAAAAAGCTGATATCATGGAAGCAATCAAAAGATACTATGAGCAGTAAAATATTCTTTAAATGCTTTTATTTTATTGATAAATACTTTTATTTAATTATTTACAGTGCATTGTTGTCCTGTTTCTGTACAGATTTTTAAAAAGCACATTGCTTTTTTTCATTTTAAATGTCATCAGCAGATTTTATAATTATTTGTAAATGTTTCTTTTATAATTTGTTTTCAAAATAAATTGTTAATTCCCAATTATTGTGTGTTTATTTATTAAAACTTTTATTAGTTTTCAGCAGTATAAATATCTAGTTCATATAAAAGATGTAAAATAATTTTTCATTTTAGTGAAAGATTGAGACATAAAATTAATTTTATTGCTAAGTGCAATAACTTAATTATTATAAACATTTTTAAAATAATTTAATTAGTGTCTCCCAATTCTACAAGCCAACGCATAAAATCAATATGTAATATTTATCTATGCACTTAACAAATTTAATTTATTAATTTTCTAGAAGGTAGAGTATCAAACATACACAAGTTAGAATAATAATGGCATTTCCATGGATTTTATATTTCAGCAGCACATTTAACTTTCATATACAAATTATGGAATCAGTATTATATTAATTGATAATATAAACATAATGTAATTTTTGAAAATATTATTGGTATTGTATAAAAACCTATTAAAGAATTTTTTGCTCTATGCTGCACTGAACTTTATTTTTCTCATTTACTTCAGCTGCAGTGCAACTGTTGTACCAAAACAGTCACGGAAAAAGGATAAAATGAATGTTCTGTGAATTACTTGGTGCTGCAGTTGTGCTAATGCCAAAATAAATTTTTTTTAAAAAAAAATTCAGTACAGCATATATACTGCTTTTCGGGTTAAAAGATTTAATTTTCAGATTTCCTTCATTTGATTATACTCATATAGCTGTAATAAGTTAACACTATGTATATATGTAGCACATCGCCACTTTTTTAGAACTTTGTTTTTGAAAAAAAATTCTTTTACAAGTTATAACATTTTTTAAATTGTGATTTTTCCATCAGGACCCAGTATCCTATTTTCTTTAATTTTATATTTTTGAAAGCTGTAATATTTTTTAAAATATAAGAGTATCCAAATTGTTTCTTGTGAAATAGTCCTCAAATCAAATTTGCAATGATGTATTTGTTTTAAAAATAAATTTTGAAAATAATCTATATTATTACACTTCTTTTATAACATGAAAAAAGTTTTTTTTCTTGATTATACATTTAAATTTGACATTTTAAATAAAATTTAAAATTATAGATCTACTTATTAGATAACTATAAAAAATTATGCTTCAAAGCTGTTTCTTTATGAGAGGTAGCAAAATATGCTTGTTATTTTTAAGATAAAAAGTATCTTAAGAAAGGGGGGTTAAATATGCATTTTCTTAAAACCTCATATTTTCAAGTCTACAATATAGTTAATGAAAGGAAATTTGAAACAATTGACTATCTTGTATTAAGATAGGAAAAAAACCTTTTATATCTAATGAGGGATATTAAAGAGAAGTTAAGCATACCTGTATATTTTTTTTAATAGGAAAATTTAAACTCATTAAAAGTAGCATATGAACTGTTGCGAACACTATGATTGGCAAGGCCACGAAAAGTCAAACTAAGGACTGGTTTGATGAAGAATGTTCTATAGCAAATGAAAACGCAGCATATAAATGTATGATACAAGCATGTACAAGAAACAAAGCTGTTGTAAAAAACATGCTTCAAAATCTGTAAGTGGGCCATTAAATGTATTTTAAAGGGCTTCATTTAAGTCTATTCCAGATTCCGTCAAATAGTGAGAACTGGGTTTCAAATCTTATGAAATTATGTAAAAGTTAAAATAATGAAGTATCGATTCAGGTGTTATCATTAAGCCATGTTCAAAATTACATGGCTTGTCATTGACAATTTTCACATATTTAAAATATGAACCAATCAATTTGTAATGTATAAAATATATGGAATGTACATATATTTGAAACCACAGAACTAATACTCTTCCAACATACATAAAATGTTTTAAATCTAGAGATTAATTTGTCCATGTTATACTATGAAGTTTTAATTATGCAGTAAATTAACTTTTTTTTAAAAAATAGCAATAGTTTTGAAGATAAAAGAATTTTTAATAAACTATATTAAAAGATTCAAAACTGCAAAATAAAAAATAATAAACATGAATTTATTAGAAATGTATTTTACGCATAATGTATATTTACATTAAAGGAAAATGGTATACACAATATTTTTAAATCTTATTTATAACATACATGAAAGTTTGATCACAAATTTCTCGTATTTTAAACCAAAAATATTTATGTAATATATAATTTATTTTTAAATCAACTGAAAAATTTACAGTATATTTATATAATAAAATAAGAAATTTCATCAGGTTGATGAGATGCTATTTTAGGAAAATTTAATTTTATATTATATGAAGATATTTAAAACTATTGATTAATAAATATTTTGTACAAAACCTAACAATATATTGAAATAGTTAAATAATACAACTTTAAGTTTTTTATTAGCTGAAAGAAATGTTATCTTAAAATATTTTATTTCACATGTTTTTTAACTTATTTTTTTTAAAAAAAAATAAATAAGTGCTCAATGAAATTTACAAAAGAAATCCTAACTGGATGAATAACTTTTCCCCCAACCTATTTGGTTCTGAATTAAACGGAAATTTGGATTCTATAATATCCATTTGAAAAAATTAAAAATATGTGAGGTTGTATGTATTTTTTTGTAACAGGAGACAGTTCAAAGCTAGGGACAATTTTTTTTTTTTTCATTAACCAACAGTAGGTTATGTGATATTTATTGTATTTACTGAAAACAAATATTCCTTCTATTATGATAAGTTAAAAAAAATGGCAATTAATTTTCAATGCTTAACAATGAGAAAGTAATTTAAAATATCAGGTTGATTTATCGTAAAATCTGGCATATAACGTGCACCCCTTTTTACGAAGAAACCTTAAATGTACGTGTGCAATATTCTATGTTTTAAAGTAATTCCTTTGAAATATTATTCCAAACTTTAGAAAAAAGTAGTATTTTTCTGGAACTACAACCCTTTAAATTCATAAGAAATGTCAATCCTTTTAAATAAATTGCATTTCAAAATATGCAGTTTTAATTTTTTTTTTCTATGATCATATTTTTTTTATTTTTATACCCGCATATAACTGTGCACCCATAAATTTCAATCTAATTTTTTGTGTTAAAAGTGCATGTTATATGCCAGATTTTATGGTAAATTAGTACTTATTTAATAAGTATTCTATAAAAAAGAAATATTGGCAAATATATAACACATAATAATTATTATAAAGAAAAGTAAGCTATTGAGAGAAAGGAAAAATTACATTATTGCATTTATAAAATAAATGTCATATGAGAAAATACAAATCAATGTGGTAATGAATTATACTTTCTTTAAAAAATCTATTTTTTTTTTCTAAAACTAAATATGGAAGAATTTACGTAATTGATACAGCAAAGCACAGTATAAATATAGAGATAATAAATAATTATTATAAATTAAAAGAAAAAAAAATTCAATCCAAAATTTTATGAAGTATAATAAAAACTTTTGGAATCCTCAAAAAAGTACAAGTACTAGGCATTATACTTTGAAAAATGAAATCCTCAAAAATATTAACGTACATGTGTTGCCATGTTTCCACACACACACATATAATAAATTCATATTAAATATAATATACAAGACTGCTTTTCCACTTCTTTTCATCTTCATAAATTATATCTCTCCATCGTCGGTAGTTTTCGATATGTTGCCTACTGTACTGGATATATATAACCTTTGGATTTTCTAATTTGTCTGTTTTTTTTAAAGCTTCCTCAACAAATCCAGGCAATGTCTGAGCTTGAGGGTATAATAAGCAATCATTGATAACTTCATGCAAATAAACATTCTCTAGAGCAGCTGTAATTCTTTCTTTATCAGCTAACTGTTTATTAACTGTAAAAAAGGTACATAGTCACTATATTGGTTTTATTTAAAAATAAATGAAAGATTTAAATAATTATGATAAAATTAAAGAAAGTTTATTATTCATAATTGTTTGTTAATCAATTTCATATATTCACACAACACTTTTATCTCTTTCTTCAAGATAGTTTAAATATTTCCAATAAAAAATATTAATCCAGTATCAAAATTTCTTGAAGGTAAAGATAGCAGTGCAATATAACATGCAGTATTATGAAATTAAGACAGAATAACAAAAACTGAACACAGAGAATAGAATATTAAGGACTAATGCTTGGATAAGTTGTTTTAATAATAAAATGTGAAAATATTTCTTCAAGTTCTGGTAAAAATTTTAAACCATGTATAATTTTGGTTAAAAATTAAAATTTTATTTTCTTTTGAAGTAAATTCATGTAAAACTTACATTATGTAAACATTTAAAATATGATTGTAGCAGTACTTTTAAAAGATTAATTAACAAAACAACCAATTAACAAAATTTAAAGCTTTTTTTTTTTTAAGTTTTATGTACAAATATATCATTCAATGCAAGTTAAAAGTTCAAAGAGGAGAAGTATACAAAAAAAACATTTAATGGATGCTAGACAAAGTAATGCAAAATGAATTTTTACATAAATCTGAGATATTTCATAATAAATTGAGAGTTAAAAATTGTCTTTATAGTTTTTATACTTAAGCAATGAATTATGAAATAACAAGGATAGAGATTATTATCTTACAACCATCACCTTCGATTACTAAAAGTAAATAAAAGATTTCATTAAACTTTCAGAAATGATGAATCCACAATGTCCTGACAAGAAAATCTATTGTAATGCTACAGAGCAATTGATAAGCCACATAAATACTGTATATATGTATAGGTATACCTCACTTAGTTCTATTGGTTACCCAAAAGTACCACTTTAAATTAATTCATACTTGAATGAAATATTTCTACATAAAAAGTCATTCATTCCAACCAAATGTTATTAATTTTTTTTAAAAATAAATTTAATTAAAATTTAGGAAAACTAAAAAAAGGGTGAAAAGTAAAAATGATAAAACATTTTGATTGCTGAATGTTCAAACAACAAAATGGTAAAATAAAAATCAGATTAAGTTTTTTAGCACTAGGTCTCTCCCCATACATTATGCGATGACGCAGAATATAATTTTCTAATTTTTGCCTTTTCAACTGTATTTTCTTTAAGGGGATGGTGGACTTTGAAATTGGCGAAAATCGTCCAAAATATGGAAAAAAAATTTTTTGTGAATTATGAGTTTCGTGAGTTCACTGAACCATATGCAAGAAACCGCATGTGTCTAAGTAATTTTATTAAAAAATTATAAGCATTTAAAAAAAATTTAAATGGACCAAAAAATGTAAACAAAAGCATGTGCTTAGGTTGTCATAATTTTTTGAGGTGTTTTTTTTAATATTAGAATTAATATTTTCGTGTTTTAACAACTACACATTTTAACTGCAACCTTTAACTGTTTTATCGCTGTTTGCTTACTTCCACTTGTTTACAAAAGTCGAAAGTATTGCCTGTTTTTAAAATTGCATATCTTTGATTGCTATCTGTTTCTTAGTAATATTTATCTTAACGGAATCAAATTTTTGTATCTAAAATCCACAAAAAAGCTTCAAAAACATCTACAATTGTCCTGTATTTGTTTACAATGGATGCTATTAGTAGGCACTATCGAAAACCTAAAGGTAGGCCATCAAAAAGAAGGAGTTTGTGTGCATCCAAAGTACAAAAGAGATGGGGAAAAAATCACATGCAAAGTGATTTTGATAGTAATATGTGTGCTAAAAACTCTGATATTCTGCTTGCTGAAACTTCAATTATTATGCATACTGAAAACTCTATTAGTGATGAAGGTTCAGATGCTGGGGAAAATGAACAATATTTGAATGCAAGTGCCAGCAAATTTCAGATGTTTCCTTCTACATCAACATCAACTTTTTGTCCTAGTGAGAAAAGTACATATGTTTTGATGAATAATGATATGTGGTCTTCTCTTTTATGTAACATAAAATGTGATGAATGTGATATGTGCTCATTGGATGTTGAGTGTAATGGTGCTTATGGTTTTTCTTCAAAAATAGAGCTAAAATGTAAAAGCTGCAAAAAAATATTTAATTCTGTATTTTCTAGCCCACGAGATGATGATAGCAAATGTTTCGAGGCAAATAAAAAGCTCGTTGAAGCTTTTCTAAAAATTGGGAAAGGTCATGCAGCATTAGAACTTTTCTCTATGGCTATTGGCATTCATGCAATGGATAAGAAAACATTCTCAAAATGTTTACTTAAATTATATGAAGAAAAGTGTAGTTTTAAAGAAGACATTCTTGAAATTTCCCGGAAAGTGGTCCGAAAACACCATGAAGATTTGCTCGGCACTGCTAATGGTGTTATAGACATCACTGTTTCATATGATGGAACATGGCAGAAACGGGGACATTCATCATTGTACGGGATAGGAATTGTTATCGACATTTTGACTGGGCTGATTATCGATTACGAAATCCTTTCCAAATATTGCCCAGAATGCACTACCGCAAAAAGGGATCTTGGAGAAAATAGTGCTGAGTACTCCATTTGGTACAAATCCCACCAAGAAGAATGCAGCGAAAATTATATAGGATCTTCTAATGCCATGGAAATTAAAGCTGCAGAAATTATATGGAAAAGATCCATTAAAAATTGTGGTATGCGATACGTGAGCATCTTGTCAGATGGTGATGCCAAGACCTATCAGCATTTATCATCATTAAATGTGTATGGTGACTGCATAAAAATTGTGAAAGAAGTGGCAAAAAGGCTTGGCACAGGACTCCGTAATAAAATTTCTGAGTGGCGGAGTAAAGGTATCACCATTGGTGGGCGGAAAGAGGGCAACCTCAAAGAAAATACCATTGTGAAACTGACTAACTTTTACAGAAAAGCTATAAAAGACAATGCACCAGATGTAAGAAAAATGAAAGGTGCAATTTTAGCTTCATTGTTTCATTGTTCATCAACAGATAAAACTCCAAAGCACAGTAAATGCCCTACTGGTTCGACATCATGGTGCTTTTACCAGAGGGCATTGGCTAAAAATGAGAACCCTATGTCCCATTCACTGATGAAAACTAAGCTGTCGGAACAAGTTCTGGAAAAAATACTTCCAGTATATCAAAGGCTTGCAAACGATGAGCTTTTAGAAAGATGCAGTGCTGGGAAAACTCAGAATGCCAACGAAAGCATCCACAGTGTCATTTGGAAAAACTGCCCAAAAGAAACTTTTGTTTCTAAAAAGCGACTTGAAATGTGTGTTATATCTGCCATAGGTGGATATAATTTTGGTTGCTTCAATAGTTTAGCTATTGAGCACAATGAGTTAAGTGCTGTATCTGTGGACATTTCCCATAAACGTGATAAACGACGCTTAGCTCAGAGTGAAAAAAAGAATTCTAGTGATTGGAAAAAGAAAAGAATTAGTAATAAATTGGCCAAATCATCCAAAATTACAAGGAACATTAAAAAAGAAGGTGAAACATATGGTCCTGGCAAATTTTAAATGTTGTTTCCAGTAAATTAATATTTATTTGTACTATCACTGAAA
>BMAV01020865.1:0-14080 GCA_019973955.1 Trichonephila inaurata madagascariensis | reverse complement strand
AAAATTTAAAATAAAGGAAAGAAAAAAAATTTGGGGAAATAGAGATTTAGACACGAATTGGGGGCATTGAAACCCTTGTAAAACGTTTTTCTTTTTGAGGGGTTTGACGTTCTCGCGTCCTTCGCTAACAAAACCCCCGTTTTTTGAACGATTAAGGGAAAAACCTTTTCCAACCCAATACCAAGAAGATAAACGAATGCAACATGTAAATGAGATATACTTTAAAAGGATAGAAGCTTTGATGATAAGATATAGCGCGGCAAGTTTAGAGATAGTTAGTGGAATTTTTCAGATCAAGAGTTAGCAGTCCGATAGCTTTGGAAGGAATAGAAGTCCAATATAAAGAAGTTGGAATCGTCGTATATAAAGTGAATTTATAGATATCTCTATGGGTAAGGAAGGAGATCTGCAAAAGGTAATTTTTGGTATGGGTAGTTAGATGAATCGGATTTTTTATAATTAAGATAAAGGATCTAGTTGCGTGATTGACTTAAATACAAGGTTTAATTGGTTAACTCTCATTTAAAATAAAGTTGTCAAATTAGAATTAAGTAATATAAGTTATTCTTAAAAAAAGTTGTATTAAGAACTACTATGTCTCACCTTTTGATAATCCCAACCTTAGTTTCGGGAACGAAACGACATAGTCATCACAGGATGGCTATGTCACAATACATTGGCAAAATTTTTGTAATGAACGCAAAAATGAAAAAAATTTTATATCTGGAAGTGTAATACGTTATTGTTTTCGCCCCATAATTTTGTAGGATTTTTTCACACTTCCAAAAATACAGACGGTAGTTATTATTATTTTCATACTTAAAAAATGCAACATCTGCCTATTGGATTAAAATTATATCGTTATAATTAACTACTAACCACAAGCAAACTACTACCTAATTAACTACTAACCACAAACAAATTATACAAATTTGTCCAAATGATGTAATGGGATAAAAGTTTTTTACTTTAAATACAGAAGCGATAAAAGTAAGTTTTATTCTGATATAAAAAAAAAAATAGTGATTACGCTGACCAAAGCAATAAATTAGAATCGAGAGCGCACTGTCGCCTGGTGTAGATAAAACGAAAGGGAATGTTTTGCTTCACGCATAAAAGATAGATATATGTTGTCGCGGAATTTTTTACAGATGGCAGAATTTTTTCCTACTTGTCAATTACCTTTATATTTTGGACACTTCACACAATATCTTTATAAATTATAGCCTATGTGTTATTCTGATGTATAAACTATATTATTATAAAGCTTCATTAAAATCCATTCAGTTCTTCTTGCTTGAAAGAGGAACAAACATCCGTACAAACTTTCGCGTTTATATTATTAGTAAGGACATATTATAGTCCTAACATTAAGCGTTCAATTATATTGAGAAACATTCTTATAACTTTCACTTTTTGAATAATAATTTCAAAAATTAAGTAGTGTTAAGTAATCTTTTATGCACGCGTAATCTCCTCTTCTAAAATGAATTTCCTTAAAATTAATTTTTTGTGGATCTTTACTCAACAAAATAAACATGATTTTTAAATTTAAAGACTAAATCTAATAGTTCAAAAACAGAAAGTTTTTATCAATAAACCTCATAGTCCCCTTCGACAGTCGATTTCCAAACGACCCATTCTTAGCAGATTTCAATTTAACAAAAGAAACATGCATACACCAAATTTCATTATTGTAAGTCTAGTAGTTCAAAAAGGGGAAATTTTTTTATCAATCTACCCGAGTAACTCCCCGCTCCCTGCATAGGAGTCGATTTTCGCAAAATCCATTCATAGTGGATCTCTATTTAACAAAAGAGACATGCTTAATAAATTTCAAGTATATGGTTAAAATTAAAAAACGGGATTTCTTTTCTGTAACACCCCTTAACCCTTCGCAACCTCCTTGGGGACTGATTATCTACTTCTTGAAAGGAACATGGCTTCCAATTTCCGTGTCGGTTGGTCTAATAGTTTCACACAATGGAATCTTTATCTATAACACCTCTTAAACCTCCTCACAGCCCCTTGGGATTCATATTTTCGTAAAACCCCTTTTGTAGAGGACCTCTACTCCATGAAATGAACGTGTCTACCAAATTTCAAGTCTGTACGTCTAAATAGTTTAAAAACAGAAATATTTATCTATAACGTCCCTTAAACCCATACAACATCCCTTGAGGATCGATTTTCGCAAAACCTCTTTCGTTACGGATTTCTACTTCCTGAAAGGAATCTGCTTACCTAATTTCAAGTCTGTAGGTACAATAGTTCCTGAGATATTGTGATGAGTGAGTGAGTCATTTTTTCTTTTTTTTTTTTATATGTAGATTCTAATTCAGTAATACTAAATACCAAAAAAAAAATCATTAATATGCTTTTTTAAAACCACGTTCCGAACGTAGTCGGATATCTTAAAGGACAATTATTCAGCAATAATATTTAAATATAGAAATAAAATTCAAAAGATGAATCTACACGTACAAGAAAAAAAAAAGCATATTGCTCCGTCTTTGTTAATATATAAAATGGGCTAAATACTTGTTACGGCATTATAGTCATTTGATAACGGCAATCACGTGTTTTCAGCCAATCAGTACCAAATCCATGAGACGTCATAGTCACATGATAAAAGCAATCACACATTTATAGCCAATCAGTTCATGCGCTTCGCTGTTACAAACTTTTACTTTTTGCATAAACTTTCTGCATAACAAACATATTTGACAACAATAAAAAAAACATATTTGTCAACAATGATAATGCCCACAGAAAAACAAAATCCATTTGATTTAAAAGTACACGTGTAATATAAGAATTTCTTTATAACTTTGAAAAACTTTTTTGTGAAGAATCTTAACATTTAAACATCTTTACTCATTTATCAAATCTGAAATTTTATCTAAATTTTACAAATAGAACAAGTACAAATCTAATGTCAGAATTGAATTCAAAGGAGAACACGTGATTGTGTGTTTATCATGTGACGTCATGAATTTACCAATTCTCACAGCTGCAAAATGTTTATTTTTACGAATTGTTTAATCTTGAGATAGGGAATATTGTGTTAATGAAGGCCCATTCCTGTTTGAGAATCAATTTGTCATTTATATTAATTACGCTTCTAATTAGTATTGTTAATAACAGCATTAAAACAAAAACTGCAGATGCTTTTTAAATTTAAAGAAAAATCATTTAAATAAAACTACTAGCTTTCTAGACAAATGAAGACATTCAAGTAGTAACAGCCATTTATTATTAAAATAAGAACTTAATCCCAACTTTGGTAATATCTAAACCGGCTGGGTGGCACAGTTGGTTTGGCGCTGCCCTTTAACGCCCAAGTTTGCGGGTTCAACCTCTGCCCAAGTCGGTGGATTTTCATGATGAAAAACCGAAGCGAAAAGGAAAAAAGAATAAATAATTAATCTTTTATTGTTCTTTTTAAGAAAATTTTTACGATGTTGCCACGCAGCTGTAAGTTGTGTAAAACAAAACATACGAAGAAACCTACGAATAACGCTGTCGTAAAGTTTAAATATAGATATCAAATATTTACAATATGAAACATGTATCTCTTTAGAATATTATCGTCTGCCTGATTTCTATTACTAAACGTTTGTTATTTGCTTAAGTTGATACATTTTGTATTCACAACTGCATAATTCAAAATCATTTCCTGGAATTTCAATATGTAGTACCTGTGTGTGTGTGTGGAGAGAGAGAGAGAGAGAGACTCTTTCCAAAGAAAAAACATTGTTGTAACTAAAATAGTTTGTTCATTAAGCATTGTTTGAAAGATAGTTTATTCGTAAAAATAACATGAAAAGAAAATATTTATTAAAATTTTATCAGTGGAACTAAATTATTCAACTATATTGGAAACCAGTCGTTTGAAATAAATGACGTTTGACTCTGAAAGCAACGATGTTGACTAAAAATTATAGACAAATGTTAATGTTTATTTTAGAATACTTTCATTTTGGAATACACTATCAATTTTTTTAAAATCAAGCAGTAAAGAATTATTTTAAATTTTTATATTTACTAATTTTTATTTACCTTCAAACCTATTAATCATGAAAAAGTAAATAAGGCTACATTTATATTTTTTAAAATAAGTCTGTCGAGCGTTTGACGTTAGAAATTAAATTTAAAGTGTTAAATTCACAGGGTTGGGTTCAATGAAATGTTCTGTAGCGAAACAATTATTTAGCAATTGAGTCAGGTTACGCAAGAACAACACATATCGTTAACAAAAATAGTGAGCAAAGGATATGGATGGTTTTACATAGTGCGACCCCATTCTTTTCTCACCTGGACTCTACTGAAGATTTATGGTCGCTAGAGGGCACTTCTGCTGCTTGGGACAGTCACAAGTATAGTTATTATGACAAGAGTGGTTACAAGTCACTTTTTTGACAAGGTTGAAGTCGATCACACATAATGTATACATTAACTTGAAACTTTCACTGATATTTTGAAGTGTATTGTTTTTATTGAAAACAGTTTTTTTTTTAAATTGAAAATATCGCTTCCTTGAAATATTTTCGAGATACTCAAATTTTAAATGAATATGTTAAGAAAAATTAAATAAATATAAGAGTGTAACATATTTTGTCAAACATTTAATGCCATGTTATTTTTAGGTTGTGAAAGTGTCAAAGTAATTATTTCATGAGCTACGGAAGAGCTATTAATGAAAGTAATTCATCGGTTTTTGATGTCATAAAACAATGGGAGTCGAATGGAATTAAATACACTGCAAAAGATAACCAAAATTAGAGATTTATTTCTATAGAGTTCTTGTAACGATTAAGATCTGGGTAAATTGAATTTGAATTCTTATTTCATATAGATACTCATTGATTTAAGTAATCCTTAAGTCTTCGCTCGAACATTTTTTTTAGTTTGCAATAAAATCACACATAATATATCCTTTGTTAATAGAAATTAAGGTATATATTTTTGTAACAAAGTAAAGGTTTATGAAGAATCAAAATTTGATATATTTCGATTTGACGACGAAATGTTTCGGAGAAAGTTCTTGCAAAGAATTGAAAAAAAAAAATCTTTTATTGCCTATTGTTAAATTTAAATGAGTACAAAAAGTTTTAAAAAATTTTCCAAAACGGATAATTTACTTTCTGTAGAAATCACTATGATTCAAAAGGCAATTATAAAAAATTTTTTTTAAAAAGTAAATTTTAAAAAAATATTTCCCCAAAAGGCTATTTAAAAAATTGTTTTTTTGTTTTATCAGGATATTGATTCTAAAACTCAACTCTAAATCTTTGTTTATGTCTATTTTAGAATTGTTCTGAAGTTCCCCCCCGAAATTCCTTTTTAGTTTTTTTAAATTTTTCAAAAATTTATTGAACATACGTAATTTTTATTTGAAAAAACTGAATAAGAATATATTGTTCCAAATTTCATTTGAGAAATAAAAAATAAAAAATTTTTGAAAAAAATAAAAATTATAAAAAAGGGGAATGGAAAGGTTAGCGAAAAATTTCCCCCAAATTAAATTTTAAAATTTGTTTCTTTTTAGTTTTAATTTTAAAACCTATTACTGGGAGGTTTAAGGTTCATGTTAAAAATTTGGATTTTTTAAATGTTTTTTTTAAAAAAGTGTTTTGTTTTTATGTTTTTATTGCATTAAAATTACAAAATAGATAAATAATAATACAAAATAGATAAATTTCGGTCTTTCAGTACCGGAAACATTTTTTTGAAGCTACAAGTCTAAAATATAAATGCTCAAATAGTTTTTCTCCCGAAAAAAGAAAAAAATATCTAAAAATAAATAAAAACCTTTAAAAATTTTATCAATAAAATTTAATAATTTTTTTTAAATGATCTTTTGTTACTATAAAACTTTTAATATTTCTTTTTCAAAAGAATAATCTTGTGGTAGTTATTTGATGCTTAAGGTAGCTGATCTATACTACTTAAAATAAAAGGTAGCAGAATAAAATAAAATAAATTGTATAAATTGTGAATGGGAAATTCCCAAAATTTAATGAATATTAAATTTTTTGAAAAGAATTTTAAACACATCAAATTGAATAATATTATAGTTGAGGAAAAAATTAGAGCCTCTCAAGTTAAGATTTTAAAGTAGCATAATTTTTTTCACTCTATTTAAACACCTTTCAAAATTCTAAATAAAATCCCTCCGAATAAAATTCGCTAAACTTCAATGGTAAATTTTTGAATTATTACTTTTTCAAAAATTTTTTTTGAACCAGAAATAAATATAACTTATCCATTTTATTATTTAAAAATACGAAAAAGTGCAAGGTAATTTCTTTGCTTTAAATAGTTGTAATTCATATTCTGTTAAACATAACATCAAAATAAAATGAGTTATATAGAAAGCTTAAGATTTCAAGTATTTGCATTAAATCGGTAATCAAATTTTAATATTTTGATCAAAATTCCAATTTTTTTCAACGTGGTTAGAAAAAAACAATTCATTGTTCGTTAAGGGTATTTCATAAAATAGAACGAGAAAGTGTAAGAAATATTCTTTGTGATGGAAGTACTTCTCCAAAAGTTTCTTAATACTTTTTTTAGCAGTTGATCATGACTAGATTTTTGGGGAACAAAAAAATGAATTTAAAAAAAGCCTTTTTTTTTACCTTTTTTGTCGTTTTTGACAATGACTTTTATGAATGACCAGAAGTGAACGTAATAAATTTGGACATCATTTTCTGATTAGAAGTTGATAAAGAAGAAGGAAAATTTCCAAAAAAAAACATCAATGCATCAGGGAAATTTTAAACCTTTGTTTTTCTTTGAAAAAAAGTGTTTGGGTTTTGGGGCAGGGCTTTACTGGTGTCATCCGCGTGGAATAAAATCTGATTAAAGAAAATAGACTGCATTAAATCTTTTTCAAGCATTCTGCATCATACCGTAAACAAGAGTTAATGCTTTCCTGTTTCATACATTAAGAAGAATAAAGATTCACTTGTGTCATGAGCGCCATCTATCGCAGACGGAGCAAGAGATAATTTTTGTTCCCAGGACGCAATCCCATCTGCTGCTATCAAAAAGGACCACTTTTTTCATCTATTGAATGTCTCATCCGTAAACCGTGTATTAAAATTCAAATTATTTCACATATTTTTTCTTGCTTATAATTTTTTGTTGCAATTTGGTATTTTGAAGAACTGCATACTATTTTTTTGCCCCAAGTTCCATTTGCTTTTAAAAATGACCTCTTTCAGAAAAAAGATATAAAAAACAAAATATTTGGATTCATTTTGTGTGGATTATATGGATTATTTTTAAATGTAGTTTATTTGCTTTTTTATGAAGATTATAGCTCAGAAAAAAAAAAGTAATTTTATGCATGCATCGCAAATATATATTGCATTGTTTTGTGGATCCAGCTTTTATAATCAAACCCTGAAGAGTTAAAATAAATATTATAAAATGTCGATGAACTGTGTATAAATGTGTTAGTAGTAAACTACAAAAATAAAATAAAAAAATACTGTTAGAAAAAATACCCAACTGCTGAATAAGAAACAAATGTATATCCGTTTTTATTGTGTTCATAAAATGAAATGAGCTAAAAACTTGTTTTGTTGTATCCAAATAATTTAAAATTACATATATTTCAAACAGAGCAGATGTTAGTTTCTTTGATAACATCACTGTAACTCAAGCTGTGGAAATGGTGCCCATGTGAAATAAGCTGTTTAGATATATAACTATTATTACATTAAATTTAAATTCAAACAATGAACTTTTCATGACAATTAAGGGGTTTCTTTTAATAAAGTTCTCGTTTTCTATCTGTTTTAAATACACGTGAGTAAGCATAATTTTGATTTGTAATGTTTTCTATTAAATCTATATTTTCATCATAAAGAAGTATTGCAGAGAACACTTCTGGTCCAATTTCTACCAAAATAATAATCAAAAAACGTGGTTTAGCAAACTCCTTCATATTCCAAAATGGCCACGAGATAGAACTGTGGCCAATTTTCGAATCGCCGCTGGCTACGACTGCTTATTCAAGCATCTAAACATGATAAGCATTGCCCAGTCCCCTTAGTAAACTGTGCGACTCCAATGAAGAAATGAACGCCTTTCATTTGGCACGCTGCCGTGCACTCAACTTTGGATCCATGTGGAGCAGATTTTGGGAGGCCAGACACAAAATGTGTGATTTATAAACTATAATGTGGACTTGTGTTTCTTTTCTTATTTTTGTTCTATTTTTTGTTGTTTGTTGTTTTTTGTCAATATTCTCTGTTTCTCATTTTGTTTGCAGTTGTCTTGTAATCCGCCATCGGAAATTAAAAAAAAATCTATATTTTCAAAAATTCATTTGATCTATTGTGAATATAAACTTACTGCATTATATGTATTTCATTTCGGATGCAATATAAATAATAATAAAAAGAGAAAAAAATTACATCTTCAGAATTTTTCTGAGAGAAAAAGTCTTTCTGTATTTTTATGACAGTTCTAGTGTGATTTCGCTTACAAACACTTATAAAATAATTAATATACTGAGAAAAAAAGCAAACCATTTTTTTTTATTTCACTCTCTCTTTCACATGATTATATTATAAATGAATATGGTAGTCTCTTAGAAAAAGGATTAGGACCACGTGATATCTCAGACTACTTCAATAAATTCTTTCACTACAGAAAAATCAAAATTGTTTTTGAAGTTATACTTCTTTTGGCACGATAGGGGAAAATGAAGAGAGTAAATTTTTAGGATGAGAGCGCACACCGTCACGACACCGATGCGCGCGCACACCGTTCTCTTTATAACTTGGAAGATGAGGGATCTTGGCCGGGTGTCGATCAAATTAGGGTGCCCCCCGGAAAAGGGAGGGTTTTGCACCCCTTAAAATATCAGTCCCCCCTTTGTTATTTTTTAGGGGGTGGGAAATTTTTTTAAAAATTTTTGTTATAAACCATATCGGGTTGGGACGATCCCCTCCGGTGCATTCCCCCTCTACGCTTTTGTCCAATATTTGACCCCCTTAGCCTCACAGTCCATTTTGGGCCTAGCTCATTCCGGGCCCCTCTCTATCTCCCTTCCAGTTTTTTTATAATTTCATGCTCATAGGGCTATTTCTTCTATAGGGTTTTTTAAATTTTTAAACCTTTTTTAAATTTTTTTAAATTCACAAAAATTTTTGGCCCATTTTTTTGGCTGAACTTTAAATTTGAATCAACTATTCCACCCCCGTCAAAACCCCATCCAGTTATCTACTTCATTCCCCATTGTGTAGGCATGCGGGGCTTAAGCACTAAAAATATGCTCCCCCTGTTAATCCTTTTTAAAACGGGCTGGAAAAAAATTTCCCCCCCCCCAAAAAAAAGGGGGAAATTTAGCTGGGGGTATATTTTGGAGGTTCACCATATTTTCGTATTAGCACGAGCCTTCGTGGAATTGGGCCCCCCGGGCTCCCCCCACAGGGTTTCCCCCAGTCATAACTGAATCTTATGCTACCTTTGGGCGACCGCACCGGCTGCTGAAATTATTGTTCTCCTTTTAGCCTCTAGATATATTTTTTTAGGACAATAGCCCCATTTTTTTACCCAAATTTTGTTTAAAAAATATTTTTAAAATTTAAAAAAATTTTAAACCCGATAGCTCCGAGGATTTTTTAGCCGGGTTTAAAGAAAATTTGGACCAAAAGTTTCAATTTATTGGCCCTTTCCCTCTGTTATAATTCGTGTGTAGATAGTGGGCCTAGGGGGGGTTACCCCCAAAAAAAATTTGGGAACCCAGTTATTCCTATGAGGGTTTTGGGTCTTTTTATGACGTCAAGAAAATTTTTCACAGATAGAAGGATGTAACTTTGGGATCACAAAACCACTCTGTGTATCGTTGGGATGTACGTGACCATTTACCAGTTGCTTTTTCCCGGGGAGTTAGTTTGTTTACCTTTCCCGAGCTATCTCACATTTATTTTCGACGTTATACCGAAAGATCTTGAAAATCAACTTAAAGAAATTCAAGGGTTTTCCCCATTATTTTATCCTGACTGACGGCGGGGCAAGACTTTAACTCCTTTTATTTATTTATTTATTATTATTATTTTTTTTTAAACTTTAAACCCCAGTTTTACATCAAAAAAATTTCTTGCATTTCTTAAACCACATCAACGCTTTCCAAAAAATCACATCTAAAAAAAAAAGAATAATTTATTTATATCATTTTTATTTCGCAGTGTGAGCAACGGCAGATGTATTGTGAATTGTCTTCAAACAACCATCGATATCAAGAAGTGACACATCAGCTTTTCCAACAGACGATAATCGAGAGGAACCTGTAGCCGGTGTCCTTGAATGAGGAGAAACATATAAAGCGGCTGAACTACCATTGTTTAGTTGTTCTTTCCGTTGTGATACTATCATAGCTCTTACGCAATTATTCCGAAAATCATCGGCTTTATTTTGGAATTCATCTTCATATATCTCTAATTTACATATTGTTAGCAGATGTTTTACCTAATTATTTATGAATTTTTCATTCCATTTTTTTATATTTTTATCAAGTTTAAAGAATAAGAATTTTTATTGGGAAAAAAAGAAAGAACAAAGAATGTTTTTTTGGTGCATATAATGTTAAAAATTAGAAACAATAGAATACGAATTTTTAAATTAATTTCATAAGGCATTAATATATACCGTATAAGCAATATAACCATAACTACTAAGAATTAATCACAGTTTTGCTTACGAAATATTCCAACATTAAGTAATAGAAAAATGATCGCTTTTAAAAACGGACGCCGTGTTATGAAATCATGTAAGAAAGAAACAGGAAACTGGAATAAAATGAAGCGGAAACAGCGCGAATTCTAATAAAATTATTCTTACCCTTTTTTTCTTCTGTTTCAGGTTTTAAACCACGTGTGTAACGAAGAGCGTAGTAGGTCGTTAGAATAAGACTCAGACACAGTATTGGTACTGATAATAATCTAATACAATGTATTACTCTAAAAAACAAAGAAACACCGACCTCTTTGGACATTTTTCTATGAAATGTGTCACGGTTCTATCACAGATATAAACTTGTTCAGCAACTTTTGCTCTTTCATTTTCTGCTTCTGTTCAAACATCGTGTGTTTATCAGGAGCTTTTTCCGCTGGAATTTTTTGAAATTGTCGGACAAATTACCGTTTGAGTGATTTTTGTAATTATTTTTTGCAATTGTGTATTTTATGTATAAAACGATTGTTTCATCCTCGCCTGACGTTTTATACGAACAAATATGTTTCAAAAATTGTACGTGTGTGTATGAACTCAGTTGGGAAGAGAATAAACTTATTTTTAATTGTGGAAATGATTTATAACATCTATGAGATAAATATAAACGTTATATCATGTATATCGCATTCTATTATTTTTGTTTTTAGAATTTATTACTCTTTACTTATGCTTTTCCACCTCTCGCGTATGAGGTAATTATTTTAGTGGTGTTACAATGTTTTTTCTCCCTAATTTTATTTCATGTTTTATTCTATTCCCCCTCGAAGGTAATTCTTTCCTTTTTAAAAACAACTAAAGTATTTTACTAAACATGTGTTACTAGTACTAAAACTACTACTAATTATTATTGGAAAGGTGTAAGAAGGTAGCAAAAATGGTAATTAAAGATCATGATGTATGTGTACTATTTACGGGTCAAAAAGGAAAGTTTGGACTTAGGAATGTTTTTATGTTCATGCTTGAAAATTCTCAAACAAGACAACAATATTAGTAAGTTAATGACATTATGTCACGACTACTGTAATGGAAAACAAATGCAGTATTAAAATGCTTTAATAAGCGATGTTTTTGTTCTAACCACCAGTATCAAAAAATAAAAGCCAAATGGAAATGAAAAAGATCCATATTTTATTGTTGGGATAGCGATTTCAAAATAATATTTTGGTGACCATGACGATAAATAGTCTCCTTTCGTGTGCAGCCTTTTAATATGTTTTTCTGTTTACTTTTTGAAATGTTCCAAAACAAGAATAGAGAGTAAAAGTCTGAAAATTATTTTGGTTCCCCATTCATTTTGAATTTCTACAAAAATGTTTTCAGGTAAAAATAGTAAAAAGCACAAATATAGAATGTGTTACCATAATTTTTTTTCAGGAGAAAAAAAAATGATTTTCTATACAAAGAAAAACTTTTAAATTTAAGTGCAATAAAAATATTTGCAAAATGCATATAGAATTAATTTTGCTGTTAATATATTTAAAAAATAACAAGAATGTACAAAATGTATTGTTTTTAAAAATAAATTCTTATTGAATATTTAAAAATGTATACTTTAAAAGAAAGGTAAAAATAAAAAGGTAAAGAGATACTTTTATATTTTACGAAAACACACAGAAGAAGGGAAAAGAAAGTTTAAAAAGGTAAAGAAAATACTTATATTTTACAAAAACAAAATTTCCTGAGGATTTAAGCTTATTTAGAATGTATTCTAATTTTCATTATTTATACTTATACAAGATATTTATAACTAATTACTTTGAATTGTGCAATATGATGAAGACTTATTCATTTTCAATGACAACTTGTGATGAAAAAACTGCTTTTTTCCCTACATTTATTTTTGGAATCGTTTCTTGCAATCGTATCATTTAGCTGATGTAAGTCCTTATGCGACAATTTTCAGAGAAATCGATGTACTAAATTTAGCATAAATACAGTAGAAAGTACTGCAGTGCATAACTGTGAATTTCTAGAAATGCTTCGTGAGTGTAAAAATGTAGTTTTATGAAACAGCGAAGACAATTTCTTTAATTTTAGTTCAGGAGAAAATTTCCTTCGTTAGAACGATTCTTTTTTATAACTAAAATTTTTAAAAAGAAGCTGACTCATCATTTCAACAATCACCTTTCCATTTATAGAAGAAAACGAAAAAAAAAAAAAAATGGTGTTAATTAACTGACACAAAATCTAATATATATATATATATTTTGATGAAACGTCACGGTCTTACGAAAATCAAGGAATAATTTTTTGCAGAATAACGAAATAATATTTAAATTATTGTTAAGTTACCGCAGCAAAAAATACATATCATGAAAACACTTTAAAAAAAATTTATTTAAAATAATTTATTTTTCATTTTTTTAATCACCCATTAATTGCATTATTATTTTTTTAATATAGAATTTATTTTCATAAATTATGAGCATGATTTTGTATAAGGATATTCTTTTTAAAATGATAAAAAAACACAACTAAATGTATTCTTTTTGAAAATTATAACTAAATAAGATATAAGATGCCTCAAATTCTGGTAATTATTTTGTTAAAAAATAATTTACGGAATTTGCAGCAAATGTAATTTGTTACAAAATTGTGTCAGAATAAAACTTGGTTTTTTTTTTTTTCGTAGACGCAGACGATAAACCAAAAAATGTCAATGATTCTTTTTGATTTATAACCCAATGCGTCTGTTTCGTCACAACGTCTACTCATTGGGCGCGAAATCATAGACTAATACATTACATCATGTACTTGCTGCTAACGATATTTGAATGTTTTATTCAAGGTCATTCCTGGCTCTGTCGAAGGAAAATGAGTCTAAGTCGCGTCGATTTCTTTCTTATTTCAAACAGCATGCAAAAAGTTATGAGCTGAAATAGAATTCTTGTAAAATGAATCAGATCTAATTTTCTTTTTTCCATTTTAAATCCTTTTTGTGTGTGTGTGTTAAAATTAAACACCAATTTAATCAACCCAATCGGTAAATTTGTAATTAAAATAAATTTGTATTAAGTAATAAATTTGCTTGAATAATTTAAGTAAAACTGAATTTTTATTTTATTATGTCTGACGTAACCCTTTAGAGTTGCCGGAACAGGTTTTATAAGATTTCCGCGTGTTTCTTTTGCAATGTTAATGTTGATAAATTTCAATATTTCGTAATGTTTTCTTGAATATTTCGTAAGTTACTAAGCGCAACTGATATTTTCTATCAGATATAATTTGATTTAAAGTCTTTTCCCTTATTTGATGAATTTTAAGTACTTCCTGTTAAATTTCCAGAGAAGAAAGCATTTTTAGAAGAAATTGAAAAATAAAACGG
>BMAV01020864.1:127984-172315 GCA_019973955.1 Trichonephila inaurata madagascariensis | reverse complement strand
GTTTTCCTTGTATTTTGAAGAATGAGTTATGTGTTGGTTAAATAGCATTAACGAGCACTGAAAACAGCATCCGTTGTATGGATGATCTATGGTAAATAATCATATCTGCATCATATTAATTAATAAATGAAAATAATTTTGAAACTCACTTCAAAGCAAAGATTTAATTGCAAAAAAATAAGTATAGCAGATGACTTGAAAGTTTTTATCAGAAATTATTATAAAGTGTCCTCAAATTACACATCATTTATAGTGTGGTTGATTGTGTTTATATAAAAAAAATAATTATCAATCGTAACCAGTCTATGCAGAAAAGGTATTATAGAGAATGGAGATTAAGAGAAAAATAATAGGAGTGTCAGGCGTTCTAACCCCTTCAAGACCAACGAAAGGAGAAAGAAGCGTTTCCCCACGCCTGCGCATCTCCAGAGTATACGCACACACGGGACCGGGTGAATTTCCTTGCTAAGCCTAATTTAATGTAAAAATTCATGTAAAATCTTCAATGCAATCAAATACGCTAAAATTTACATTTTATTATAATTGATAATGTCTGAATATCCAGTATAAACATTTTCGCTACATTAAAAAAAAAAAAAAGAAACAATCGTGAAATTTAAAGAAAATGTTTTCATTTTAATAAAAAAAAGCATTCTTTTCGCCATGATGATTAAAATGAAATAGACACAGAACTTATAAAATACTATCTGGTAAATCCCAAAAGATAAATTTACTCTCATGTAAACTTGTTGTGGCTTGAACTGATTCAAATCTTTTCAATAACAGCTAATGCCGTTTTTTTTTTATTTTTAATGAATTCTTATAATGCTTTTTGCTTTCTTAGTATCACATTAGTATTATGTTTTCTGTCTTTATGGTTTTGGCAACTCTAAATACGATAATAACGAAAAAGATTCATTTCTGAATTAAAAATGAATCAGTAAGAAAAATTTTTCTTTTTTGTTAAAAATGAGTCATCGCGTTTGTTCTATGAAGACCTGATTTTTTTTTTTTTAAATATCTTTGAGTATTAAAATTATTGATATAAACATGAACCACCAATAAAATAAAAACTCAAACTATACTGTTAGTAATATCTGGATGCCCAATAAACTTATAAGCTTTCTTTCTTTTTCCAAATTAGTCATATTATAAACAGAAATCCAGAACGCAATAAATCACGAACCCTTAAATGCCCGATTCTCTCGAAAAATCTAAACATTTGCAGCTGTTTATATTCATAAGTATCCCGTATCTAATTAAAAAAACACTCGGAGTCGCAAGCACATATTGAATTTCAAAGTTTTGTGAAAAATTATTCGAAAAAAAAATGGACTTTAACCGCCAACTAGTGCCTTGTAAAAATTAATTTAAAAACGTTCCAAACTCTGATCACACCGGTGTGATCCTGGGCCTCAGAGAAGGGAAAGCGCAATATCGTGGGCCCTGGAAGGAGAAACGCGTGGTCACATATAAGTGATCATGGTCCTGAAAGGGTTGAAATTAAATAATTCAATTCTTTTATGCATTACTTTTAAAGGAATGATATTTCAAAAAGTGTAAAATGTTTAAAATATAATCACAATATATTACAAAATTATAAGCATTTGAAAATGAGAAACATTTTTGTCAGAAATATTACTTAAGTTTTACGTTGCGCATGATATTTTCTAAAATATTGCTCTAGTTAATAGCAATAAGATGATTTATAAAGTTAACCATATCCTTATTATAAGCCCGGTGGCTGAGTGGTAGTTGTAACGTCTTCGTTTCGCAGCTGTGATCGGCGCTTTCGTAGAAATGATCAACACCCGGGCAGGGATACAGGTGCAACTTTGAATTATTGCGTAGTATCAGCTTGGATCACCTGCCGATTTTTTTGACATCACGAGGGATCAATTCCCATCTTTGGCAGGATGCAACTAGAGGTGCAAAAGCGCCACCCTGATCCCCAAACAGAGAGAGGAAGAGTGGTGGGAGAGAAGGCGGGAGAGGGAAGGGAGAGATGATTTGACCCCTCGGAAGGAATCAGACGCGCAAAAGGAGAAGAAACCTCTGAACTTACCAGGGAGCGGTGGCTAAAAGGAATCTCTCCCCTCAGAAACAGCTGTTTCGGAATTTTAATAATCGCTTAATAAGTCTAATAACATCAATGTATAATTTTGTAAATAATAGCTGTGACATAAATAAACTCAATATTTAAATTAACCATGATCACGCTACCGTTATTCATATCAAACGTCACACAGTGTATTGCGCTTCCACGCTACATGTACGTTTAAATCTAGGACAAAGCAAGGTCGACCCTTTAGTGGGTCAATAAAGAAGTAGAGCAAGCTTACTTGTGGGAACTAAACACGGGGGTTTTCGCGTCAGAATGTTCACCTGATCGGAGAACACCAGCTCATGCACCTCAGTATCCAAGGTCACAAAAACTGAAAGGAGCACAGGGGACCTTTGCCCTCATAGGCTGTTGAGTGACTTTTACTTCAGTTTATATACTTATTATATTGTAGCATATTAATATAAATTAAATACAAAATAATATTTTTTAAAAAAAATAAAAAAAATCACATTTTTAAAATAACTTAAAAATTTATTATTTTCTTATTTATTTTTTTTTTAAATAAAAAAAATATATAATAACATTGTAAGGTAAGGTTTAACAAATATGATACATTTTATAATTCTATAAAGTTTATGTATCAGAGGCTACTATATTTTAGAAATTATCATGCACAACGTCAAATTTAAGGGATATTTATTACAAAATAACACAATGTTTTATAATGTTCAATGTTTTTTTTTTCATCAATGAATATAAATAAGTTCCCGTCATATTCAGAATTACAAACATTTATCTTGGATCAGTTTTGAAAGCAATTACTGAAATCTATATTTTGTTTCGAACGGTAAAACTGGGATTGTGTAAATAGGACTCAGGTGAAACAGGCAGTGGAGTATATGCTGTAGCCGAGGATGGTCTACAGCAGAGGTTCCCAAACTTTTCTGCCTCATAGACCCCTTGACAGGTTTTTCGGTTAGGGATAGACCAATACTCAGCTAACATTTACGTTTTACAAATTAATTTTTAAAGTTTTTGACTGCAGGTATAGAGCTAATCCTTCAAAGGATTTTAATTTTTAACTGTAGAGAAGTACAGAGTTTAAAACTTAAGAAAACACATGTTAATTAATTAAATTTAAATTTAACTAATGCATAAAATAAATGAGCAACAAACAAATGCTTTTAGTGTAGGAAAGATGAATCTGGAGATGCAATAACAAAATTTCAACATTTGACATCAATCTTGTTAGGTTTAACCTTAAATATCTCCTCGGTTATAGTGTCTAGTCTTTTTTCTTTTCAATTGGAAAAACAATTAAAAACTGTCTCAAGATATTTCATAATATGGAATAAATAACAGGTATATCTTTTTGAAGCAAAAATTATTGAGATCTATTCCTAAACTTCACTTTAAGATCTTTGTTAGTGCCTATTACTTGTGACTAATTCTTGTAATCTAACATTTTTTTTTCAAAGTGACCATATGAATTCATTGTCTATAATGTGTCATTGCAATATTCAAAATATTCTCAAACCTAATTTCAAAATCTATAAGAGAAGGGGCATTCAAATGTTCAACGTAAGTTCAAACGTCTTTTACCTGGTCGATTGCCTGTGACAATTGAGAATCTGGGAAAATTCACGACGTATATTATTATACTCCTTTAACTTAATTCTGGCAAGAAAGGCTGAAATGTGGTCCTTGTTTTATCAAAATGTATTATGTTGCCTTGTAACTCTGCAAATTAATCTCGATCAATTTAGTAAATAAATCTCTTAAATAGATAAGTCTGGTTTCCACTTGATTAAATTTCCTTTAAAATTAAAGTCATGATCTAATTTAATGAGAGCCACTATCGTATACCCCCATTTACACCTTATAGACCCCCAGATTATTTTTTCATTCACGTGAGCCCCCTGCAGGTCCTCATAGACCTCTAGGGGTCTATATAGACCACTTTGGGAATCACTGGTCTACAGATATCGCATTTTTGACAACTTTGCAGTTTACCGCTCGAAGCTCCTTGCAATTAGAGATGCTTTGGATGTCCACCATTTTGAAACTGGTGACGCTTATGTTTTGCGGGACAACAGATGTAGAATTCAACACAAAAAATCGGCCACAGATTACTCAAAAAACCGGTCAGGAAATTATATTCAACCGATCCTCTCCCATGTTGGAGTCTTCGGAAATAACATGGCTGACTTGCTTGCAAGACAGGGAAGTGCTCTTCCTTCTGCCTCCTTTTTTGAACTTTTCGAGTCCGAAATAAATTCTATTAACTAGGCTAAAGAAAATTCTACTTGGATCATTCCTCCCTCATACGCAGAAGGCCATGGTAGCCTGGTGGTCAAGGTATCGGATCGTGGCTGGCTTGTCACGAGTTCGAACCCAGTATCACTAAAGACCCGCCATATAGGGAAGCGAAGCACGTTAAATCTGTCGAGATCTCAAACATCCTCTCGTTGGTGTGGTGTGGTAGTTAGGAGAGAGGGGTACCAGCTCGGGTGCCGTACTCGTTACTTAAACATGCTTCAAGATTACGAGATCTGTCAACAAAATCCCTAGTGTAGCTGAACAGTGCGACGTTAATATTCACTCATTCACTCACCCTCATACGCAGTGGCGTAATGCAGAATATTAGAGTCTCCTTCCCCTGTAAAGTCAGGCCTCGGGTCAAATGCTGGATCTTACAAAGGATTGCAAAACCATAACATTACATATACTATGCACCCCTCCCCTCCTAAAATCTTGGTCCTTCCCGCAATGTGGTGATTGCAGGGGTGTACGTTACGCCACTGCGTACACGACTGGTACGCTGAAAATCGTCTTGATCTGTCCTTAAAATAAGTAGTAACAAGATCCGCAAAGATTGCATTGTCCGGGCTGAGCTTTTGTTACATTAGGAACATGAAATTCGACGACAGGGAAAAGACTTATTCATCTTGCACTGTCGCTACCCTGCTTCTCCTACTCATGTCATTGACTGTGTTTTCAGGGCCATGGGTATCCTAATGGTTAGAGCATAGGACTCCAGAACGGAAGGCCTGGTTTCGATACCCGATGCCACCAAATACCCTCCTAGTACACACGGAGTACGCGTTAGTTAAATCAGTGGGTCTAAAAGCCTTGTGGGCGGTCGCAGCTGAAACCACGCGTGCAGGGGGCAGGAGAATATTTCCCTCTCCACCAGTTCCATGACTAAATTGTGGAGGTGGAGATAGGTGGTGTCGCCATCTATCGTAAAGAAGTCGAACCAGTCTCACAGGATCTGGCAACATTCATTCCTTCCATTCGGGAATTTCACCGAGCTGAATCGTATTGTCACCTGTATGGTGCTCAAGGCCAAAGCCAACGACAGGCGTACATCTAGCCTCTTGCCACTGTGAATTTCGTGAGCCTCGATCTGATACTGTCGATCAGGTGGCATTAGCAGCAACAACAACACTGTGTTTTCGCCTCTGTAAGGCAGCTGCGGAGTGAGAGAGAAAATGGACTTGTGGAAATAGTAGAACGACATGGTATCGTAGACCTAGTCCAGGTATTTGAAGCAGGGGCACATGAAACCACAACAAAATGGGAAAATTAGGTTGCAAGGTCAGAAGCTTTATGTAGTTGAAAAAAACATTTGAACTTTATAGGCTGTTTTGTGTTAAAATAAACCTACATATGTGCTAAGGATTTTTTTTTTCTCGCTTTTTCCAATTTCCTTGAGTTTTGTTTGACAAAATTTTACAGCTCTTGGTAAAACGATCAAAGGAATAAAGAAGAACTCCAATAACTTATTACAAAAAACATAACTATACTCATGGCTAGATAAAAGATTTCGAAGTAAAATTTTTGGAATTCAACGAAAACAAAGACATTAATAATGAGCAGTTTACTTCTTTCTTTTTTCCGTTTTCTTTTTTACTTGACAGATATTAAAGATCTTTAAAAATAATGGAGTTTGAAATCCATTTTTCATGAAACACTCATCTCTTTTTGAATCATCCCTGTTTTTATTTAAAAAACGTAATAACATAAAAATAAGTAATTTAAGAGAAAGTTCTGAAAAGTTCTAAATTAAAGAAAAAGAAAAAAGGACAAAAATCATAAGGCACTCTAAACCGCTTAGACAGAAAATAAAAATTAAAAATGATATCATCTAGAGTTAAGGCTTTATTTTTTCCGTCTACAGCACTATTTTTTTTTAAAAAAAGCACAAACAATAACAGAAGTTATTTTATTACTTTGAAAAAGAAGCCTCATTTGTAGAGAATCGACGTAAAAAAAAAGCTGAGTAAAAAGTCACCTAGAAGATCAAAATCTCTTTTTACTGGAAACTACCACTTCAGAAAAAAGAAAACTACCATTTTAACAAGGGCAATTGTTCTTTTACCACTCGGGGCATGCGCTGTATCTCAAGTATAGGTAGTTAATATTAGAGTAAAAATTAATATTTAAGGTATCTGACTACGTTCGGAAACGTGATTTTAAAAAAGCAAATAAATGGATGATTTTCATGATATTTAGTGTCACTTCGATTAAAATACATGTATAAAATTGTTTTAAGGACATACTGAAAAAAAAATTAATTTAAAGAAAATATTGCGGCTAAAAATTAACTTAGAATAACCTTTTTTCAGAATGTTCTCCTTTTGTGAGAAATGCTTCTATTATAACAATATTTTGCCTGTATATAGTTTAAACCTCTGTACAGAGGCTCAACTATGATTTTTGAAAAATTCACATTATTTTCAGAGTCACAACCCATTGAAATAATTATCGGCATTTTTTTTTCTTACAATTTCTCCCCTCTCTTGTGGAAAAACATGGATAAACCCTCTTCTAAGTTTTATATTTCAAAAATTCTTGTTGAGGTCTGAACTATAGACAGGCGAAGTATTATTATATAATAGAAACATTTTTCACAAAAAGAGAATATTTTGAAAAGTGGTCATTCTATATTCATTTTTTGTCAAAATATTGTTCTTAAATAATTTTTTATCATAATACTATACTTAAAACAATTTTATAAACATTTTATAGTCTAAGTGACACTAAATATCATAAATATTATCCATTTATACGCTTTTGCAAAATCACGGTTCCGAACGTAGTCGGATACCTCAATGTTTAATAAGAATGTTTTTCATTTAATTTAAGAAGTTTCACAATAGAACTTACGAAATACTTTTACTTGAATGAAAAGAAGAAATTAAGAAGAAATTTTATACATACTAATATATTGTACTGAAATTTATCTAACATATTACATTTGCATTTTGTAAATTCTGTTTTGCAGTCAGTTTCTTTAGAATAAATATCCTGCATGTTGTTCACACACACACATGTTTGATAAATTTTCCCCATAAGTAGATTTTACTGAAAGTGGTTATATCAATTTTATTTCATTTCTTTAGAGAGGCTAGCCAAAATTCTTCTAATTTATGTGAAGACGCTTCATTATTTTCTGTTAAACCATATACACCAGTATTTATTGGAGAATTTTCAGGGGATTTGACAAGTATTTTTGTAAATGATATGTGCATTTCCTTACGTTTTATCTTATGATTGTTTATGTAAGGTAGTGCGCAGGCGGGCAATTGTTTTGGGTCAAGAGCCGCGTACTAGAAGTTAAAGATATCGGAGGGCTACAAATTTTAAAATTATTGCATTCCTTAGGTAATTTTGTGTCTCAGAAGAAGGTACAATATGAAAAGCAATACAAATAAGTAAGATAAATAGTGATATTTTTTTTTAATTTACTTAAGATATCCGACTACGTTCAGAACCATGATTTTCAAAAAGCGTCTAAATGGATAATATTTATGATATTTAGTGTCACTTAGATTAGAAAACGTATATAAAGTTGTTTTGAGAATATTATTACAAAAAATAATTATTTAAGTACAATATTTTGACAAAAAACGAACATAGAATGACCCATTTTCAAAATATTCTCCTTTTGTGAAAAATACTTCGATTGTAATAATATTTTGCCTGTATAACAGTGTTTCTCAAACTGTGGGGCGCGCCCCACTAGGGGGGCGTGATATCCTTTCGACGGGGGTGCTAACATATCAAAAAGTCGAGACTAAAAGATTATTTTTAAAAAGTTATATTAATCTACTTAAAGGAAGCAAAACATAATACATTCTGACATAAAATATATACACGTCGCACCTTTATTTTTATCTTCCAATTTAAAAATTAAAAAAGAAAAGCAACACAATACGTTTCTTGTTACTTAAAAGAGAGTATATATAATTTACTTAAAATATATATATATAAATTACTTAAAAATAATTTACTTAAAATATCTACTATTTGAAAGTAACATTTACAAAATTTAATATTTACCTTGATAATTTAGGTGGTTTATAATTAAGATAGTATATTGGACTTTTAGCGTCAAAGTAAATTATTATTGCATTCAATGCATTGTTATTGTATGGGGGGAAAGGCGCGAAGAAAATTATGATTGAAAATTGGGCTTCAAGTATTGAAACTTTGAGAAGCACTGCTGTATAAAGTTTAGACCACTGTACAGAGGCTCAACCAGAATTTTTGAAATATATAACTCAGAAGAGGGGTTGTTCATGTTTTATGTCAACAGAGGGGAGAAATTTTAAGAAAAAAACGCCGATAATTATTTCAATGGGTGGTAACTCTGAAAATAAAGTGAATTTTTCAAAAATTATAGTTCAGACTCTCTGGAGAAGCCTTTACTTTATATAAGCACACACACACACACAAAATGTTATTATTTTAGAAGAATTTTTTGTAAAAGGAGAACATTTTGAAAAGAAAAGTTATTCTAAGTTAATTTTTTGCCAAAATATTGTATTTAAATAATTTTTTTGTGAAAAGTCCTTAAAATAATTTTATTCATGTATTCTAATCTAAGTGATACTAAATATCATGAAAATTATACATTATTGCGCTTTTTTAAAATCACGGTTTCGAACGTAGTCGGATACCTTAATGTGCTAATTTTATATTATTTATAGTGGCAAGCACATTTAACTTTAGGCACAATTGTACCTATCGCACGTTTATATAATTTTTTTTGAATTCGAGAAGGAGATTGCTTGTTGAAAATCTTATTACGGTCTGCAAGTTAATGTCAATCAACTTGCATCTAAATTTACTCTAATTGATCTCCATGCAATAAAATCCATGCACACAAATATATGGCTGCCCAAATATAGAGAACAATTTCTCTATTTTTGGTTTTTTTTTTTTCTCTATTTAAGTTCTTAGCCGGTTGCAAGTGGCATACGAGTCGATATTTGCCTACTTCGAGGGTAGTATTTTTTGAAATTGAACTCTAGGCTTTTTTTACAATGTTTAGCTTAACGTTGAAATCGTCTTTTGCGTAAAAAACTGGGTTTTCAGAATCAAGAAATGATTCTCAATTTATTTATTTTTTTTGATGACACCGAAACTTTGTTACATCATTACTAGAAATATTTTCCACTTGTAACCAACTCTCTCACTCTGCTTTAATAATATATTGTCGTAATCATGAACATCTTTCCGGAAGTTTTTTTTAGAATAGTTTCTTATGCATTTTATGATTATTTTTCTTTAGAAGAATAGAAATTACTCATTTTTTGGTAGCAGTACTTTCGATTGAAGTCGAATATCATCAATTAAGACTACAAGTATCCATCATGTTCAAATACGTGGTTTTTCTGTAGCTTTATGCAGCTAGTTTTTCTTTTATTTTTCTAATGAACTTCAACAAAGAACGATTATTTGACTAGTAATATTGGCTATTTTTTAAGCTTTTTTAAATATTTATAGTGTTAGTGGACTCACAAATTTCAGAGAGAAAAGTTATATGAATTTGGGTAGTTGTAGACTTTACTAGGATATAGGTAATGGGCTAAATTCATGATAAATGCAATCACGGGAATTACATTACTGAATTCAAAATTGACATTAGATTTCTTTTTGTAGCTCTACATGGGGAATTTAAATGAATTTTCAGATTTCATAAATGAATAAATATGTTAAAGTATTAAGATACTTGAAAAACTTTTTGAAAACTTAAAAAAAAAAACTTATATTATACGTGTTTATTTAAATCAAGTGCCTTTTACTTGCCCAGTTGCGTTATCAATATTGATAAATATGCACATTTTAGAAGAAAGTTTCTGGAAAAAGCAAATATTGGCAACAGAGAAGCACAGGAACTAATTGGTTTGAAACACGTGATTAAAGTTTTCGTGTAACTATGACGTCCCATGAAAATTTATGAATTTATTGATAGGAAACAAATAATTGTAGTTATCATATGATTATGATGTCACATGAAATTGGCCATGTGTTAGTAATGGTTTCATCAGGGATAGAATTATTCCTGTGTATGTTTGTTTGAAAATTGCTTTCTCTGTTGAGTTAGCAAAGACATTTGCATTTTGATAGTCAATGACTGCCGTGCCAGCTTGAATATCTAAAGGGAATATTAGACTGCATTTCTTAAAATTTTTAGTGTGTTGCCAGAGTGAATTATCGTTTGTGTTTAGTGCAAGGGTTGTCTACTCCAAATGTTCTGAGTGTGTTTATGTAGTGCTTTTTGTTTGCTTTATTATGAACATAATGAAGGTTGTTTTGATTGCAGGGTCTAGAGCTCTTTGGATTTGTTTTATTAATTTTATTTTATTAGATGTTTTATGTTTGAATTAGTAAAATCTTTGTTATTGTTTGATTTAGATGCTAATTTATATGGTTCAGTAGTTTTTTGCGCGAGTGCTTAGACATCAGTTTCAACGTTACTATTGCTATTGAGAGAGGGTTGTGAGTGGATAAAATTTAATGGATTCCTACATCGGTGCAGATTGTTTCTAAAGTCATCCCAACAAGTTGCAATGACCCCAGTGCCGTACTCAATATAAAAAGCACAACATATTTTTAAAATATAGAATCTTGATTTGCGTAGAGAGCTTAGGTAGAAATTCATTTTACTTGTACAGGAAAATCTCAAAAATTTGGCCTAATGTGAACTGAAGTGTGGTCGAGTTTGTATATAAAAATACCAAGTTATCGAGAATGAGATAAAAAAAAAAGTATGAATGTTTCCTCAAAAAATATTGTACTGCTCTTGTATGTATTATTTGCTTGAAAACACAACAGAAAACAATCTGCTTAATTACCTTTAAACATAGAAAATATGTACTTTTTAAAGGCATAGAGCAGGGATGGTGAACCAGTGGCACGCGTGCCATTGATGGCACGCGACATAATATTTTTGGCACGTCAGTGATCAAGATGGTTTGCATTTTATTTTTGAAAATTTCAAAATTCTCTATAAAGTATTACGAGCAAACTCGAGTGATCGAGGAGCACACTTATCTTGCCTTAGTTACGTTGTAGACTACAGTTGCTTATGATGTAAAGTTTGTCTACGCATAGCACAGACACTTTCATTGACACAACTGTGTTTTTAAAGTTTACCTATGTTATATTTATGATTTGTAACTGTTATTTAACATGGCTAGTTCAGCAAAAGAACAAAAAAATACAAGTAAGTGTAACAGAGAGTTTCAAATTTGATATACCGAGAAACATGGCATTATTAGTAAAGGTGACAAAGCGGTATGTGTTTTATGTTCTGGAATAGTGGTATGCAGAACATCATCTGTAAAATGGTATTTTGAAACATATCACAAACCCTCTCGTAAAAAAAAAAGGTGACAAACAGCAAAACTAAATTGCTCAGAAACCGTTTGGCAGATAACTCAAATTCAGCATGTATTCTACAAAAAGTAACATCTTACAATTCTACTCGTAATATAAATTATTTGTCATCCAATCTTCAACAACAGAAGTCACACTAATGTTACTTTAATTTGAATTACACGAATAAATAAAACATTTATAACTATACAGTACAAAAAGTATTTTTTCGTACTAAATAGAGTTTTGTGTTATTCGTATTTAGTTTTATTATTTTCCCAATAATCACAAGTCAAACTTATTTAACGGCACGTCTATACGTCATTAGACACTTCTTTGGAAAAAAATGGCACGTTGATTCATAAAGGTTCGTCACCCCTAGCATAGAGCATTTACTACATGAAAATGAAAATTAATGAAAACAAAGTAAACAGTAATTTACCTGGTCAGCCACATCTCAGAAAATACTTTATGAAGACATAAAACTGTCTATAGTGAAAATTAAGTTGCTGACTTTGCAAACATTGGCTACTTTTTCAAGAAATGCGTAATGTCATGTTGTCTATCGTACGGCTCTCCGCAATTAGCTGTCAACCCGATGAAGGAAAAATAAGCCTATTACCCCGTAGGAGCTTCTTGTTCAAAATACTGAAGGTTGGTTTCGATAATCTTTACACCCTCATTCTGTAATATTTTAGAATTTGTAGGAGTTTTAGGACTTTGTTCACGCAACGCGTTAACGTCATCATCATTTTTCAATCATTAATTGAAAAATGATGACAGCAAATAATTGTGATAACAGCAATAATTTATGCAACTGACATCATGCCTTCCTCGTTTTCGCTCTAGATCCACAGTTCGTCAAGGTAATCGACATGTTGGGTGTGGATGAGTTATCCGGACTTTCGTGATATCGAGTGTCGGGGTTTTGGTACTCCGCTGTAAAAGTAATTCGTAGTACTTCTGTACTGATCAGTTAGTTAGGCGAAAGCCTAGCTTAGTGAGACGTTTTGACTACTCTACCATAAAAATGACAGAATGATAGTATTCTTCCATTAAATGTGCATATACATTTACCTTAATTCCACAGTTAATTTCGACAAAAATAAATTCTTTTAAATAATTTTTTTTTTATCCAACTAAATATATTTATCTGTTCCAAATTTAGAATAAATGCCTAGATGTGGAATATTACAGTACATTATAATGCAATAAAAAATCCTACCTAATACTTTGAGTATTTTTTTTTATAATTAATTCGAAAATTTCATATTTTATAGTTTTTTTTTTTGTGGAGATTTTTATTATAATTTTAAAAAGATAATACTGCACGTAAAATATAAAAATGTACTGCAAAATTTCCAAAACCAGATATTTTATTTTTGTTTAAATGTACCGGAAGTTATTTTATAAAAACTTTATTTAAATTTCAAAAAGCAATCTAATTCTGAATTTAAAATGACGTAAATATAAATTGATTCAAAAAATATGATCATTTTTCTAAAATCTTTCCTAAACATCATATAAATAATATTTAAAAATAATTCTCCAATGAAATTTAGAAACTATAACATGGTTTGAGTTTTGCTCTTTCTTAATGAGCTGAGAGCAAAAAAATTTTTAAAAAATGAAAGTTATGGTCAAGAAGCCAAGCACGGTGGTTGGATAATTAAATAAATTAATTAATGAAAGCCTCTTTCGAAAATTTCTTCATTTTGTGCATAAAAAGTCCCTTTTTAAAATTTTTTTTAACTGATTAGACTTAACTCATGAAAGTAATATGACAAATTCAATCAAGTACTCTCCATGTCAATTGAAACTTACATTAGACTTATAGAGGTTCATAGATAAAACTTCAAATTTAGTACTTGGTTAAAGATGCCCTAGTATTAAAATTCTTCAGAAACAGTTCTTCAATATTAAAAAATATATAGGTATTCTTATATTGCATGTATACTTTTAAATAAAGTATAATTTTTGCTTACTTATGTACATATAACAAATATGTACGTTGAAAAGAAAGTTTCTGCAAAAAGCAAAAGTTGGCAACTGCAATGCGCCTGAACTGCTTCGCTTGAAACTCGGGAATTCATTGATCATGTGACTATGACGTCACGCAAATTTAGCCCATTCTTACAATAACCATAAAAAATATTTTCTACGGATTAAATAAATCGAATTATTGGAATAAATTCGAATTGACAGATAAAACAAAACAAAAATAATCTCAAAATACTTTTCCGAGAAAATATATGACCTTAACATTTTTAAAAGCTTAGAATTTTCTATCTTAATGTCACCAGTCAAATATAAATCCAATAAATTAACCCAGAATTTTTTTGGGGGGGGAAGTAATTTTTAAGTGTTTCTTCTACAGTGGAAAAGTACAAATCCTATTAAACAATTATAAATTTTTAAATAAGATTCATATTTATTAATAATTTATGACAATAACAATATTTGATATATTCCGTTTAATTTCTTTCAGAAATGTAATTTTCCTGACTCCACAACTATTTAATTTTCAAGCGCTCTTAGGATAACTTAATTATCTGCAGAAATGGAATTTTTATGTCTTTTTGAAAAGTGTAAATGAATTATCATTATGATGCTGATGATATTTCGTTCTTTTTTGATAAAAGTGCATTAGTGTCTTTAGATTCTTTCGATTTCAATTCTTATCACAGAAGGTTTTATACTCTTCCTTTTTATTCTTGTCAGAAAAAAAATTATCATTTTCAAACCTAAATAAAATTTTATAAGTTTCTTTTTTTTTAATTTTCTAAATGTTTAATTAAATTATTGTTTTATATTTGAAAATATTCATTTGCTCCTTTAATTTTTAATGAAGTAATACTACTTTAATTGAAAGAGATAACGAGTTAAGTAATTTCACTAAATTTTACTAGGCATTTATATATTACTAAATTTCAAAGCATTAAATTACTTCCAAATACCTTTTATTTAAAAAAGGATTACTACTTTATTTAGGGTTGCCTATTCATATAACAAGATTTCAGAAATTAAAAAAAAATCAAAATAAGCAAACAAATTATAAAAGTGTGAAACGGAGAAAAAAAATAATTTAAAGACATTCAATTCATTTATAATGCAAAAAAATGTTTAAAAAAAAAAAAAAAAAAGAAAAAACACATATTTTTAACCCTTTATATATGGCTTTGTTTCTAGTGACGGTATGATAAAATATATTTTTTTTTTCAGATTTATATTGATTTAAGGTATCCGACTACGTTCGGAACGGTAGTCTTGCAAAAGCGTGTAAATGGATAATGTTTATGATATTTAGTGTCACTTAGATTAGAATACATGTATAAAATTGTTTTAAGAATAGTATTACAATAAAAGATTATTTAAGTACAATATTTTGGGGCAAAAAAATTAATTAGAATAATCTTTTTTCCAACAGTTCTCCTTTTGTAAAAAATGCTTCTATCGTATTAATATTTTGCTTGTATTCAGCTCAGACCTCTCTACTGAGGCTCAACTAGAATTTTTGAAGTGCATAACTCGGAAGTCGGTTTATCCATGTTTTACGAAAACAGAAGGGAGAAATTTTAAGAAAGTACACCGATAATTGTTTCAAATTGTTGTAACTCTGAAAATAATTTGAATTTTTTTCAAAAATCATAGTTGAACCTCTGAACAGAGGTCTGAGCTATATACAGACAAAATATTAATACAATACAAGCATTTTTTTACAAAAGGAGAACATTTGGAAAAAAGGTTATTATAAGTTAATTTTTTGACAAAATATTGTATTTAAATAATTTTCTTTTTGTCATAATGTCCTTAAAGCAATTTTATACATGTATTCTAATCTAAGTGGCACTAAATATCATAAATATTATACATTTATGTGCTTTTTTAAAATCATGGTTCCGAACGTAGTCGGATACTTTAAGAAAGAACTTATTAAATAAAAATCATTTGTGATTTTTAAGACTTTTTTTGGTGGAATATAGGATTTCTAGCCGCCATTGGATGCTGTTGAAAGGCAGGACATTTTATGCTTTTCAGAGTTCTTTTTACATTTCTCTACATGAAGTTTATAACTATTAGCGTCTTCCCAGCTTTTCCAGTACGCTGTGCGATTACAGAACCAATACTACTTTTCCCGTATGGCGAACGGGCATTCTTTTTTCTCTATCATTTGTGCTTATTCAGCCGTACTTTTTCAATTTTTAATATTAATTCAATTTAAAGAGGGCAATAGTCGTTCATTAAAAGATGTTTAGTAAATTTAACAAAAATAACTGTAAAGTGATTGCACTTTTTTATGCTTTCAGTCCTAAATGTAGCTTCACTGTTAGACATTCATGAGGGGAAAAAATTCACTTACAGGGACACTGATACTTTCAATAAAGTTAGAAAGGTTTCCTAAATGCTGGAAAAATATTTAAAATATTAGTCTCATTTCTTATTTAAAATGATATAATTAATTTAAAAAGGCAACAAAAAATATGACAGTTTTTAATCGTGTTTTACAGAAAAATGAAACTGTTAAAAGTGGTCTCAGGGGTGTTAAATTTCTATAGAGATCTGAAAATATAAACGATTTTCAAACAGGTATAATTCTTTTAAATTTAAATAACATTATTCGCATCTTTTACATATTATTTATAAAAGAATGGAGCTTCAGAAAAAAATAAAATGTTTAAAATATAATAATAATTTTAAAAATCATAAGCATATGAACATTCTATAATAAATATTAAGTATTTTTTTAGTTGCGCAAGCTATTTTCTAAAATAGTAGTCTCTGATGTATAAAACTTTATAGAATTATAAAATGCATCCTTCTATTTAAACCCTATCTAATTTTAATGTTATATATCTTTTGTATTTTAAAATATTTGTAAAATGTTGCAATTTTTTAAATATTTTTTAAAAATGTATTTTTTTTATTAATTAAAATATATAAGTTTTTATTCTATTTATATAAAAGTAGCTACAGTGTAATAAGAATACATTTATCTTTATGAATCAACTTATAGCTAGTAGTTAAAGCAACTCTTTTAGAAAATAGCACGCGTGAAGTAAAACTTAATAAATATTTCTTATAGAAAAGTTTTTTATCATCACATGCTTATAATTTTAAAAATTATGATTATATTTAAACATTTTATACTTTTCTGAAGCCCCATTCCTTTATAAATAATGTGTAGAAGATTTGAATTATTTAATTTAAATTTAAAAGAATTATATACCTGTTTGAAAATTGTTTATATTTTCAGGCTTCTAGAGAAGTTTAACACCCCTGAGACCCCTTGATGAGTTAAATACTACAATCTGAGAAAAGTAATTGCAAATTTGATAACATTTTTATAACCCCCAGTAAAACAAAATGTGTAACTACTAACGTCATTTTGATGAAGTAATTAATCATGCATTCAGTGATGAATTAACTTCCGAAATATGTTAATTTCAAGAAAATTATTTATTTACCCCTATGTCTCGTGATTTTGATTATTCGCCCTTTCTTTCTTTCTTTTTATTTTTTTTTTTTTTACTCTGAATCATGTATCAAAATACAACTCTTTCCAACAGTCAGATTTCAAAATTCAATTTCAAAATAACTAATTGCTGTTTTCGAAGGACATGGTCCCTAAAAATTCTACCTGAGGGTTATAGCATTCTTAATTTTTCTCAGGTCAGTCAGATGACTTCAATGAATAAAAATACTACGAATCGAAAACCAATAGGAACTCGAAGTTATAACGTGAAACAGTCAGAATCTTTCAATCATTGAGTGGTGCGAGTAATTTTAACGGTTTTTTTTTTTTTTTTTTTTTTTGAACATCTGAAAAATTTATCGGATTTCAATATCTGAAGACAGAGCTTTCAAAGCATTTAGAAACTTTGATTCAATTCATTCGATGAAAATGAAGGGGAAAAAATTAACAGCCACACTTTCAATAGAGTTAATCGAATAAATATAACTGTGTTTTATGCGAGGGGAATTGAATTGAAAAAAAAATTTCTTGTGTTATTTGGAAATTTTATTCTTTATCGGCTCTGCCAATGTTTCCTGGAACTTTTAATGCATTGAATCAGAAGTTTACTATGATGTTTTTCGATGAAGTTTTCCATTTCTTAAATTCTTTATTCATATTATGAATGAAAGAGTTTAAACCAGGGGTATTCAACCTTTTTTCCATCTCGCCACATATGGATGATAACTATTTCACTCGGATCGCAACATCAGGATTAATAGAAAGGAGGCACTATTTAATCCTTTATCTACCGACCCGTGGTACTTATAAGTAACACTCACTTTAAAAAGACATAGAATAATAACCATTTTTACCAACATTATGACGATACTTCACCGGAATATTCTTTTAAATCCACTCTTCCGAGATATATGGCAGCACGGATTCTATGATGAGTATTTTAGCGGGGAAGGCGAATAGTTTTAGAACAGAGAGAGAGAAATTGCTTTTTCAGCTGGCGGCGTTTTCAACGGATTCCTAAGATTGTCATTTTTGTTCCGAAAAAGTAGTTGATGTCAAAAGGTAAGTGTCTTATTTTTTGGCTATGTTAATGAAGACCTTAGAAAACGATTTCAATATTTATTTTAAGTGAACAGTGTGTATAAATAATTTTACAGTTGAATATTTTTAAATAAGTAATTAGCTCTATCTAATTAAATTTCCCAGTTATGTATATCCTTTAATTTTCAATGTAGATATTCAAAAAATATATTACATAAAAAAAAACTGCAGTAAATCATAATGCGGTAGATAAAAGGTTTATATTCTGCATTACGCCACTACATATGCGGGTGAGTAAGTGAGTGAATATTAATGTCGGAGTGTTCATCTACACGAGGGCTTTTGGCGATGGACCTCGTAGTTTTGAAGCATGGTCAAGTGACGAGGACGACACCTGAGCTAGCACCCCCTCTCCTAACTACCACACCACACCACACCAAGGGGAGGATGTTTCAGCTCTCGACAGATTTAACGTGCCCCGTTTCCCTACACGGCGGGTCTTTAGTGATACTGGGTACGAACTCGTGACAATCCAGCCATGATCCGATACCTTTACCAACAGGCTACCGCGGCCTTCTGCGTATGCGGGAGGAACTCTCCAAATTGAAATTTCTTTAGCCTAGTTAATAGAAGATATTTGAGAAAGACAGAAATCAGTATTATTTGTCTGAAATAAGTTGATACTTACTTGTGAATTTTTGCTTCAAATTTATTCAAATAATTTTTGATATTTCTAAAATATATCTGAACAAATAACTGAATTTCTCAAACGCTACACGAAAGCATTTAGGAAACGCTAACAATTTCTATATCAATTCATATGTTTATTCTCTACAATTTCATAAGTTTGTCAATATATATATATATATATATTGTATCAAATTTTATAGGAGGTTTTTCTTACCTCTATATTTTAAGTCATTACCACATACAAAATACTTTGTTGCTGTTGCCAAGATTTTCTTAAGAAAATCAATTTATCTCGGCTTGAAACAGATCCTTGAGAAAAGAGCCATTGAAAGATTTGTGCTTCGTGGTATAGTGACGAGCAAAATTATATGTTTTCATTAATAACATTTTCTCGACATATCAAACAAGTTGTTGATACATGTTTGTTTATCCCAGCGAAATATTAAGATATAAGAATAGTAAAGATCCCAATCGTCTTGAAAGAACATATTTTTCTTAGATATTTTTCACTTGGAAGATATGAGGGTTAGTTAAAAAGTTTCACCCATAAAATGGTTGCTGCATCACTGTTATTTGTTATCAATGTTACAATAACAAAAAGAAATGAAGTTAAATCACAACTCGTACCAACACGACATTGATAGCAAAATTGTTACATTTGATTGCTTGGTTGATAGAATTTCTCACTGATTTTTAGTGCATTATTCTTAAGTAATTGAATTTTTTTAGGGCAACATAACATGATCGGATTACTCAAAAAGAGATCCAGTGGGCCACAAGTGGCCTCTTGGCCCGCAGGTTGTGTATCACTGATTTAAGCCAAACTGGGAATGTACTTTTTTGTTTGTTTGTTGAGAAACGATTTTATATCTGTGGAAATTTGCGCGTTTGTTACACCTGACCTTTAAAATATAGAAACATTTATTGGATATATCATTTTGCTCCTGGGACGAAAGACATATTAATACTTCTTGAACCCTTATTTAAAAACTAGCTGTATGGCCCGGCGTTGCACGGGCTTTCTGTACTTATATAAGTACAAGCTTCAGTAAAATATACTTTATCGAAATTTCTTTGCTTTGCAGTTTAAAAAAAATATTGCGTATTTTTCAAAATAAAGAAATGCTAACACTCATATATGTGCATTGATAAAATAAACGTAAACCATGACAAATGAAATTGATAAAAGTGTCGTATTTTATTTTTCTTAACATTTAAAAGAATCTTTTTTTTAAAAAAAAAAAAATTAAAGCTCCTCAGTTATATTATGGTTTTTCAAAAATAATATGTGATTAATTATGTTATGTTCATTATTTTACATATGTGTGTAAAATGAATTAAACATTCAAGAAATATTTTAATAAACGAAAAGCACAGTTTTTTTTTTTTAAAAAAAACCATAATTTTTAAGTAATTTTTTCAATCTTTGTACAGATTACGGATACTGATAAAATATCTTAAAAATTACGGGTTTTTTTTTTAAATTGTGCTTTTTGTTTTCTTCCCTTTTTGCAAAAAATATTTAAGCATTATTTTTGTTACATTTTTTGTTAAAAAAAATTACCGTTGTTTTTCAATCGATGTATAAAGATTCAAGACATTAAAAAAATAATTTTCATATAAACGCGTCGATATTGATTCATTTTAGAAAAAACTTAAAATTATGTAAAGTATCGTTGTTTTGAAAAAAAAAAACTGCATCGTGACTAAATAAATTATCTTTCCAATTACAAACTTGCTTGCCAATTTTTTAATTCCTCGAATAAAATTTGGAGTATTTTTTATAAAATCATAAAATTCAAACCTCAGTTCCGAATCCGAGTAATATGGTCTATATGAAGAAGCGCCTTTACCGATTGAGCTTCGACTTCTTGGGGGAAACGCAGAGAAAAGACTTTCAAAAATAAAAGGAAAGAAATGTTCAGTTTCACATTGCGTTATTTGGATAAAGTTAAAATTTTTTTAAGCTTCATTTTTAAGTTAGTGCATTTAAACTATAAATATCGATTGCAAAAAACGGTAGTTTTTAAACAAAAAAACTTTAAAAAAATAATGCTTACATATTTCTCGCAAAAAGAGAAAAAAAACGTATTGTAAAAAAAAAAAGAAAAACAGAACCGTAATTTTTAAGATATTTTATCAATATTTGTACAGATTACGAATAATATCGTTCTACACACAGAAAAAAAAATTTCGTGAGATTATTTTTATAAATAAAGAAGTTATTATTGAAATAAAATTTTGAGTATTTTTTTAAAAATCGTTAAAAAAACAGTTTTTGACATTAAATTTTTTAAATGACTGATTCTAAAAGAAAAAAGCATGAACTTTTTTAGTGTAAGGTATTTTTTTCATTAGAGCAAAAGAAAATGCAAGTGGAACGATTTTGAAATCATACTCGCAAAAACGTATCGATTTCGACTCGTTTTAAAAAAAATCGTAAAAAATACAAAATATAATTATTTTGTAAAATAAATTATACCATATCGTGGCGAAGGAAATGCTCTTTCCGAATATGTAATTATTTTTTGTGTGAGTCTCATGAAAAAAATACGATCACGTTTTAAAAACTTCCGGAAAAAAAAAAGATGTTCCGAATTTCTGAGCTTGTCTCCTGGTGGAGAATATGGTAGAAATTATGCGTTTTAAGGTTTTTTATTAATATCTTTTTAACTAATTGGAATATCGGAATATAAATGATCAAAAAGGAATATTTGGATCATTCCCGAAATTTCTGCACCTTCAGAGAGTTTCTGCTTCGTGCGGTTCGTGAGATGATGAGGACGCATAGATAACCTACGAATTTTAATAGTGTAGATAGATCCCACCGGCCACCTTTCTAAGTAAGCAGTAACATAACATACATTACTAAATACTTATACAAATGAGTGAATGAGTGTGTGAGTGAATATTAACGTCTCACTGTTCAGCTACCCGAGGGCTTTTGGTGACGGACTTTGTAATTTTAAGCCATGGTAAGTGACGAGGAAGACACCTGAGCTGTATGACTTACGCAAATGAGATCAACTATTTAAAGTGAAGTGAAATGATATCATGTGTAAGAAGGAATATAGCAAAATTGAACGTGTTGTCGATAGACTACAGTAGAGTTTATACATGAATCATCAGTGCTCCTAGAAAAAGGAATTGGAAACCTTGTGGGGGAGTTAAAGAAATCCAGCCGACTACCTACATTTATTCATAAGTATTATTTTTTCGTTACAAATAAGTATTTAGAATGGATAAAAATTTATTTTTTCCTCATTAGTTGAATTAGTAATTAGTTGTTTATTGTTAGTAATTAATTTAAAAGATAAAATAAAAGTTTTTTTTAATAATGGCTCTTCATTCTACTGGGTGTATCAGTACAAAGATTACAAATTTTCAGGATAGATAGAGTACACCTAGAGGATGGAAAATCCCATAGCACTGTACGGTCGGAAACGCTTTCATGTGTCTGTAGTGACGACACAAAACAAAAGAAAGACAGGACACAAATAAGGGGAGAAAATGTGTTTATTATCCTTAGTACGGTAAAACATATAAGAAAAAAGAGCTATTGTTGTCAAAGTAGGTGCGCTCTAAATTACGATCCCACGCCGTGATGCAGAACTCTCATCTCCGGCGGATTGATGACTGAAAGTTAGTGAAAATATTGGCATGTTCAGGACTTATCCAAGAGCTGCCACGATGCAAGCAACAATGCAGTCAGCACTGTTAGAGGGAGTTTCATACGCACGTGACTTGACGCACCCCCAAAAGAAGTAATCAAGGCAAGTGAGTTATGGTGATAAAGAAAGCCAATGCACTGAGCTACCAATGCTTCGATTTACGTAGCGCCATCACAAGCCAAATACTTCCCAACTATTTTACTGTACTAAGAATAATAAACATATTGTGAATAACATATTGTGTGACGAATTGTGTGTAAATCGTGTAAATAATTAGTATTTGGATGTGAAATGCATTTATATTACTCTATGTAATATTTATTTTGTTAAAATTGTATTATTCACAAGCAATGGCGTCCCTTACGTTATAATGGTGATTCAATGGGAACTTGGCGAGATCTTGGAGCGAGATTGATAGAACCAAGTTAGCATCATATTTCACGATCAAGCTGGCCCCAATTTGGTGAATTTGGCAAACATTTTGGTGACTAGCGACCATTTTGGTGACATTGGTGACCATGCTGGCGAGTTTGGGACCCTCTGGATTCTTCTAGAAATTTATGGACAAATCCACTAATTTCACCCTCTATGACTCAAACGGATTTTTCTGAAAGTTTCCAGCGGGACTATGAATAGAGCGGTGTTCGCCGAAACGGTCAGTCCCGTTTCAACTAGCGAATAGTGAGCATTGTTTTGACTAGCGATTACCTTGGCTATGCTTGTGAATAATCTTTTACATGCGTCCATTGTAAACAGTGATAATTGTGCTTGAGTGCTGTTGAAGGTGTGAAGACCTGATATTTATTCTGCAATTATTGCTGTTGTTTCTGTATTTAAAGTATTGGATTTTCGGTAATAAATTCTCATCGCTCTTGAAGAACTGTCTTGTACTTGTGACTGATTTGCTTAAAATCCTCGAACCCCTATTAACGTCAAAATATTTTCTCCTCTTATACATGCTCTGTCTTTCTTGTGTTTCGTGTCTTCCCTACCGTGCTAGGAAAGTCATTTCGACGGATGCGCCGGAGACGTGATTGCGGGGATTCCGATCCGGGATCGCAAGTTTCAACACCTACTTTAAAGACGATCGTTGTCAGTAAGGTTCTGTTTTCTTAGTGCTTTGCTGTATTAAGAATAATAAACATCTGGTCTTCTTAAGGTATCCGACTACGTTCGGAACCATAATTTTAAAAAAGCGCATAAAAGTATAATTGTCATGATATTTAGTGTCACTTAGATTAGAATACATGTATAAAATTGTTTTAAGACTATTATATTAAAAGAAAAAGTTATTTAAGTATAATATTTTGACCAAAAATGAACATAGAATGACTCATTTTCAAAACATTCTTCTTTTATGAAAAATGTTTCTATTGTATTAATATCTTGCCTGTATATAGCTCCGACCTCTGTACAGAGGCTCAACTATGATTTTTGAAAAATTCACATTATTTTCAGAGTTACAACCATTTGAAATAATTATCGGCGTATTTTCTTAAAATTTCTCCCTTCTGTTTTCGTAAAACATAGATAAACTGACTTCTTAGTTGTGCGTTTCAAAAATTCTAGTTGAGCCTCTATACAGAGGTCTGAGCTAAATACAGGTAAAATATTAATGCAATAGAAGCATTTTTTACAAAAGGAGAACATTTGGAAAAAAGGTTATTCTAAGTTAATTTTTTGCCAAAATATTGTCTTTAAATAAATTCTTTTTGTCATAATGTCCTTAAAACAATTTTATACATGTATTCTAATCTAAGTGACACTAAATATCATAAATATTATTCATTTACACGCTTTTGAAAAATCACGGTTCCGAACGTCGTCGGATACCTTAACATATTCTGTCCTTCTTGTGTTTTGTGTCGCCACTGCCGCGTCAGGAAAGCGTTTCCAATCATGCATTGCTATGTGATTTCCCGTCGTATAGGTACACTGTATCTGTCCTGAAAGTTCGTAACCGTTATACTGATACACCCTGCATAAATTCTCATTTCCCTTTGAGCAAAAGTTCGCTTTACAGAAAATATCAATCTTACGTATTTGGTGCTTTCTACCTTGAACTTAGATAGTGTATATATGCAGCGAAAAAATAATGAAGTAATCTTTTACTTTGATGTGTTGTTTACTTTCATAATTAATTGGTTGGTTTGCGGATCTTGCATAATACATTTTTAAAAATAATTTTCAATATCAGAAGAGAAAAATACCTGATTGGAAAAAAAAAATACTTGTGAGCCTTTCATTACTTTCTGCAACCGATGTTAAATTCTTCCAACTGATACACCCGTAAGTGCGATAAATTTGGCTGTATCCACGATCCAAATATCCTTTTCTTATGGTAAGATTTCTGTGGAGAAGAACACATAAATATTTAAACCTCAGAAGATATTCTAGGGTGGAAGGAGTTAACTTTTTGTATAGTGTAGTGTCCATGGGTTTCCTCTGATATTGCCTGATGCATTACGCTGGATCAAATTTGTTTATTTAAAATTTAAAAACCTGTGACGGGTCTATCTGCGTTTCTTTCAATACTAATCCTTTTGGGAAATAGTGGATCTTTAAAAATAATTATAAATGTTCCTCCCGAAGAAGATATGACAATGAAAAATTAAGACTTGTATATAAAGTTTAAACTTTCATGTTGGAGGGGAGAGAGAGGTTAGACTGCTAAAGGATAGCAGTGATTAATTAAACGTGAAATAAGGCATGGATTTTTAGTATCTGATTATTATAATATTAAACTTGACGACTTGTCAACTAGGAATCAAATTAGATTAGGTCTTTAAGAATTAGAAGCTATTGCCTAGACATAAGTGATCTGATAATTTAAAGTATTCTCGTATTTCGCCTACCTCTCGTTAATTGCTTTCCATATTTGGTATTTGGGCGCATCTCCAAAAACTTTGGTTAATAGAATTTATATTGTTATTCATAACTGAGAATGAATTGGTTATTTTAAATATAGTTAGTCCTCCTTCCGACTTTCCCACACGAATAGATATCTCCGGGCCGCCTATACAAACCTACCTATCCGGAAAAGATGTTCTCTGGCATATAGATAAAGGAGAAAATAAATTTAAAAAATTGGATGTTAAGTACTGCCACAAGGGGAATTAAGTTTAAGCAATTGAGCTTTTTTATGGTAAAAAGTCAAAGTAATGTTTTTAAAGAGAAACAGGTATTTTAGTACATTTTAACAATTATTGCAAAAAGAAGATACCTACTAAGTGATGCTTTTAACAATTTATTTACTATTAAATTCTTTAAAAAAGACATACTGTCGAAAAGACAGTGCGCTATAAGGCGAAATACGGGAAAAAAAGCTTGGAGGGGACTGATTTAACAGCGCAGAGAGGAGTGTGGAGGATTATGAAATATTGCAATTTAAATTTATTGACCACTATTCATTACTCGATGTCAATTATCATCGCTTTTAGTTATCTGTATAGTAGAAAACTAAAATTATTTTGAGTCTAAAATCATCTAACCAAGATGAAGTCTTTCCACTTGTTGGAAATTCAACCCCTTTGTGGCAAAACTAATCTTGAAAATTACTTTTCTAAATAACACTTTTATACTAATCTCCATAACATAAACATGTTTTCCGCTTAGTCAGGCTATGATTAATAAAATGTTTTCTTTATTTTACCGCTCCCCCCCCCCCTATTATTCTTTAAAATATAAAACGGCTCTCCATGATGACCCGCAAATAAAGTAATCAAAGTTAGATAAAATCCTTTCTTTTGAAGACTTAAACTTCTAAGTACTAATCCTTTGAGAGTTCTTTCTTCGTAAGCCGTATTTCAAGGAAATCTCTTTTTCCAACAGCATATATCCCTTGATATATGATGGCAAGGAATTTAACCCAAAAAGAACATAATACTTCCTTCTCCAAAGTGGATTTCAAAAGTTCGACTTGTATTAGAAAAGGTGTCGCAAAAAAATTCTGTGCGGAAACAGAATGGGATTTTTGTTTTGAATCAGTTTTTAATAGAAATTCTTCTTTGTGTGTGTTTGTTACTTATGGTTTGATTAACAAGTAATATACAAAAACTGTTTGAGTCAATTCCTACTTCGTTAGAAAAACGTACTGGCGCTATCTGTTGCACCCAGTTGTAACTTCGACAAAAATAACGCAGAATAAATTTAAAATTTTAAAAAAAGTTCAATTAATGAACTAATAATTGAAAACAATTGTATTAATATCAAGTGTCATCCACAACAAGTTTTAAAAAATGTATTTAAACTTGATTGGATGAACAGAAAGTATTTTATTAACGATTGATAATTTGAACAAAATACATATAAATAGAAAGAGAATGTACTAATAGTAGGAATTGAAAAAAGGAGTTGATTCTAGTGTTAGTATGCAGGGTCTACTAGATGGTCATATGGAAAATTCCATACATGATTTACGATAACCCGCATACTGGTACCGGGATTGTTGTGCACCAGATATAGAACAGTCTACTCATTTTTTGACGTTCTTATTCTGTGCTCACGTTCCTGTGTGTCCAGGTTGAAGGACCCACTGTCAGACAATCTCTGGGTCAAGCGTGTGAAGAAGGTATGGCTGGGAGTTTGACTCCTGCGGTAACGCTGAATGTACAACCGCTGTGGGGCGCGTCTATAGCAATCAACTTCGATTGCACATGCACATCAACCAGTACAGCGTTCGTGTAATATTCCATCCCACTATATCTTTGTCGGCAGGTGAAATGATGTTTTATTACGTGCACGGCAGGAAAAACTGTTCGTGTGTTTGCACGGTCATGTGATGATTCTGTTTAGGTAACGTCATCTTTCGTGTAAAAACAATCAAAGACTTTCCGACATTTTTGCTGTACTGACAATAATAAACATTGTCGCGATCCTCCGATCGCGGGTGTGAGAGGGTTTGAGTAAGAAACAGACCTTATTTACAGTTAACCGTTTTTATTTAGCCTTTAAAACTTATGAGAACTTATGAGAATTAATGAGAATGCACTCTGACAACTAAACCCGAGGAGAAATAAAATTTATTAATCTTTTTAGATACATATAAACACTTATCTTTTTGATTCTCTTGACCGCTTTTGCTGCCAACTTGCTTAGTCGTCTACCGTAAGGTGGACGGCTTCCCTTTGAAATTAATATGAAGTGCAACCACCTGTCGCTCACACTATGATTTCCGCTTAGGGTCGATTTTCAAACATCACACCGCCTACTATGCGACTAGCACTTAAATAGAAGTTTTCATGTGCATAAAATTAAGTCATTTCTACGGAAACCGGTTTTCAATTAAAACCACAGTTAAAAAGAGTATTTTCCCTAAGAGGATTAGTAGAATCCTGAATAGAACCTGTTATAGCAAGTTTTCTCATATCCCTTCACTGTCTTTCTTGCGTTTTGTTTCATCACTACCGTGCTAGGAAATCGTTTCCAATAATTCATTCCTGTTTAACTTCCCATCATTTATGTGTACTTTATCTGTCCTGAAAGTTTGCAACCGCTGCTTTGATGCACCCTGTTTGTATAAGACATAATAAAGAAATTAAAATTTTGATCCGCATAAAACTACTTTCTTAATAGTTGATTACCATGTGTATATAAAAATTTTATACATTTGAAGTTGTTGATTGAAATTATATATATATAGACTCATATTTTCATAATAGCATCGGTTTTTCAATTAATAAACTTACCAGAAAAATACAATTTTTCTCTGGTAAGATATATACTCGATAATTAGCGTCCTGAATGATACGAAAATTTATTCTCTTTTAGATTAATTAAAAATAAGCCAAATTATTTATTAGAGGATACCTGTGCCATATTTTTGAAAATTTAAAAAAATACAAACTACTTTATGAACGTACTGACTTAAAATTCCAAACATTTTGGATAATTAATTATTACATTTATAATTAACAATGTAATATGATAGCCCAAAAAAACAATGCATATTATCTCTTGATTATATCTTTCAGTGTGAACCCTCTACTTTTACCATTAAAATTTTCTTTTGAAGTGATAAATACGCGGTTAATTCGGTTTAAACTGAAACGAGAAAATAAAAGCTGAAAATTAAGGAAACAAAAAACCCACTTATTCTGCATTCTTAACATAGATATTCTGCTGTGACTGAGAGTGTAGACATGTACTCTTACTCCTTATGCAATAGATCCCCTGTTGACTTTCTTTAAGTGAAAAAAAGTTTTACTGTAGATAAAAGAATGTAGAAACATCTCTCTGCGAGCGCGTATCAACTGTTTCTCTTCTGAAAGCATTTCCATTCATATTTCGTCCATTCTGTAATGAAAGTCAAGAAGATATGTCAGATGAGACCTTTCTCCCCCAAGCGAGGGATGTTTTTCCCTTTTTGAAAAAGCTCCGGGATAAAGGAATAAACAGGAGGTATGATTTCCACTTCATTTTAGATGGACTCATTGTTTTTATAGATGAATAGTAAAGTTTTTTTTAGTTAGATCCAATTTATTAAGCAATTTTTTTACGAAGATTGTGTGACTTTGGATGGTAACTATCTTCGAAATAATAAAAGTACTTGGCATATAACATGGATTGGCATCCCTGAATTTCAACGATCTGTATCTCCAAATGTAACGTTGATGGTAAATAATACCATAAACCACCCACCCATTTACACGTCAGTGGTCAAACTTTGAACTGTGTTATGGTGTGAAACCAAGATTTTTAATTATTGTTTCGATTAATTGAATTTTATTCAGGGTTGTTTCTCACTCTCAAGTTTTTTTAGTCCTTTATTTTAGTCGTAAAGGGATGCATAATTTCCAGACCATTTAAGCATAGGAATAGGATTATATTGAAACCACTTTTTGCGTACAGCAACTGCATGGTATGGAACTGAATCCTGTTGAAATATAAATGCTTAACATTAGAACGTCCGGGATTTCGATAACCTTTAAACGTCTACCGGAGTCATTTCGACACACAACACACCAAACACTGCGATATAAAATAAACAAAATAATTATAATAGCTAAATATATTTGCAGGACTACTGTTCAATAGGGTTTAGTTTTAAGGCTTTTTGACTATTTCATATAATTATCATATATTATGACCCTTTATATTATAAAAAAACTGACGTCGACATTATGTTTCGCGAAACTTGTTGGACCACTACTTTGTTGTAAAACATTCCAAGGCGCAAATCTGCCAGGAACATTACTATTATGCGGTATCATTCTGTGCCATCCCTAGCGACATATACATCAAGATTTACTGGAGTATTATCAATTTCATCTGCTCTTTTTCAGATTATTCGCAGTCACTTTCTCTCAAACTTATTTCTTCATCGGAATCTAAATTAGAACAAGACTGTTCACACACACACACACACATCACCAGCCGATTCATTCTCAGAAAGCTCTCACAACAAATTAGCAATTTCGTCATAGCTAAGACCTTTTCTATGAGTCATTGTTTCAGGGTTCTCTTCTGCTCAAGGTTCGAAAATCTAATATTTTTTTTTTATGAGCAAACAAACAAATGTTATGCAATGCTTTGTAAGCGATTTTAGTATAACTGATTCATTTCTTCTGTGATCGTAATATCATTACATTCAAGGTCATATAAATGTGCGAGATTACTTCCGGAAGCCTGTTTACTAATGGTATCTACTTCATGAATTATCTTTTGCTGAACGACAGCTATTTAAAATAATAAATTGCCTTGGTGTCGAAATGACACCAGAGGATCTTTTAGGTACATTTAGTTGTAAAATCTATCCTAATTTAAGTAGAACCACAAAACTTTTTATATGCAACCACCATGGAAAATGTGTCCAATGGTGTAGAATCGACACCGAGGAACCTTCCAGTCTTAATTGTCTTAGAAGAATTCATGCTGGGAAGGCTTTACTTTGGGATCAATTCATTTGGGTTCCTTGTGAGGCTTTTATGTTTCCAATTATCAAACAAATTCTGACTACTTTTTTTTTCCGTCTTGAAACGCCATATCTAGAAAATAACTGGGTGTTTCACTGTTAGTCTTATGTAAATAATATGAAGGTCTAATTCTTAGTCTTATTTATTTTCGGCAATCGCTACCGAAAAGGAAGGTTTTAGTCTTATCACTCTAAATAACACAGTATGCTCCTCCATTGTCCAATTAAAATAAACCTTCGCAAGTTGAATCTCATTAGTTTGTTTTAGAGATAATGTCTTTCTTCATGGAATTCTAGCATTCAGTCTGCTTCCAACAGTACTTGAGTCTGTTACATAACATTGAGTCATTTTTTTCTTGTATATTTTCAGATGATTTTTTTTATCATTACGTAGGCTTAGTCTTTGAATTTTCCTATTTTTTTTGATGATGTGCATCTTTTCCTGTTCTTACCAGTTTTGTTTTGAAGTGTTTGAGTCTATTTATATATTTTCAAAAATTTTGAAATGTTTAAATTTTCAACAAGTTCTCTTCCAATTCCTTAATTATTCCAGCCTTCATCTCATAATGTTATTATTTTACATCACTTTCTAGGTCCCCAGTCAGATCTTTGTGCCATTTCTATAATTCTATAAGGTCTTACAAATTTACTAAAAGAAAGAACACAGTAAAAACAATTAATTTACTAGCAATCACTTAGCACACTTACGAAGTCTTTCATTAAAATCTAATAAATGTTAACAAGAATTGAATCCACCTGTATCCTGATTGATTTAATGTCCAAACAAAATGATACCCGATGGGCCATCTTAACTCATTGACTACATTCTATTGAAGAAAAGTCTAATTCATATTTAACGGAACAAGTTGTGCTACTTTTCATATGTTATTTGACTGTACCATTTGATATAATGCAGAAAATGTGCAAGGGCGCCCCCTCGGGTGCCCTTCTCCTAGATTATCAGTGTAAGCTAGAGGTGTAGGAATAAATGAAGAACCAGAAGCTACCATAATCTTAATATTACTTTATTAAAATCTTAACTTAAACCAATAACAGATTAGGTAATAAAATGATATGTGAGAGAATCTTCGGTGGCTAAACACACAACATATAACACCGAAATAACGTGACTCAGATCACTATCAATAACTAACTCGCCTAAGCTCAATTTCAATGTAAACACAGGTCCATTAAAGTAACTCATACCTTAATGTCTGACGAAATAGCAATCTATGTGATCGCAGCTGAAATTGCGGTTCATTGGCGTGCAATGGTATGCACCTTGAATAAAGGTTCTCTGTCACGGGTAACCTCTCTTGACTGTCACTTAACTTCTCAAAAATCTCTTCACACTTTCAACACGGACTATCATAACACTCCCCAAATGCCACCACTCTTACTCTAAACTTCTGTTATTTAAAAGCTTCCTAATTTGCATCTTTCATTCACGTTTTACTTCTCGGGTTGGTTGGAAAAAAATTGCCATTTATTCTGACCCCAAATAACCCAAAAGGACATGTTAATGAAAAAATGTGTGAGCCCGTCACAAATGAAGCAAAGTTCATTACATTTTATTAATAATTAAAATGTATTTTCAATCGCATATAATTATCGAGAAATACTCCTAAAACTATTACAGCTCTCAGCCCTCAAGCATAAAAAATACAATTTTTAGAAAATGTTCCCACAATTTTGGGTGACCGTGGTTATCTCATGGTTATGATCACAAACTCACAGACGGAAAGTCAGAGGTTCGAGCACAGGTTAGACTGAAACTTACCTCGTAGAGGGGGCAATACACGTTAAATCCATCGAATTTCAATATCCTCCCAGTAGTATGGTAGTTAGAAAAGGGGATGCCGGCTCAGGTGTCATCCTCATCACTTGACCAAAGATTTAAAATGAAGAAGTTGGTCTCCAATAGCTTTTATGTTGTTTTATAGTGCACGACTTTAGTAAAATTCTCTTTTTCTCTTTCTACTAACAATTTTGGCCATTGCTATATAACTTGAAAATCCTGATACCAAGTAACTCCATGTGACATTGTGACGGGCTCATCGCGTTTCCTACTAAAATCTCCTCTTTGATTCTTTGGGGCCGAAAAAGGCAAATTCTTTCCAACCAAATCCAGAAGCGAAACGTGAACATGCAAATTAGAAACCTTTTAAATATCAGAAGTTTAACGTAAGCGTATGACCTATTGGGAAGTGATTATGCTAGTCTGGTTTAAGCACGTGTACTGAAGGAAGAGATGAAAGCCGTCGTGGAGTGTGAAGTTATCCGTGACAGAACGATCAAGTCAAGGTGGATACTATTCCACACGTGTTAATCAAAAGATATTGAGGATCCGAAAGGATTGCGATTAAACAAGAGATTAAGTTAGGATAATTCTAGTATCCATTAGTAACTGTGATATAAACAAAGATTAGGAATACAAGGAAAAGTGAAATATAGTGGTTAAGATCATGCTTATTTGGTAATACATATTGTGTGTTTTCTCACCTCTGATCCGCTAAGTTATAATATAAATATTATCATTGTTAATGTTTAAGTTAGGATCTTAATAAAGACATTTTAAGATCATGACAACGCCATCCCACACCTCTAGATCACGAAGTTAACTTAGGAGGGAGGTATCATCCACGGGGGAATACTTCACAATATCATTTGAAGTAATGAATAAGTCAACATTACCGACTTGTACACACCGATACCATCTTTATTCTTCCGAAATTCTTCTGAGTTTTCCATTTACCGGGGGGGGGGGGGCGATTAATCATCTATATCTTTCCCATGCCACACATTTTCATTTTACTGGAATTCTCACATTCCCATTTAATGGAAGGGAGGAAATGTCCAATAAATGGTAAGTTTCAGCACCAATCCCTTAAGATATTTTTATTGAAGGACCACGCTTACCAACACAACCGGCCTAAAGCAAATAACATGTCCTCACTTTCGCAGTTAGAGCAACATGTCCAATACGTGGTCTGGTGTTTTTCCCAAGACATATCTCAATCCAAATAAAATGCATTAATCGGGAGATGTCATAGCGATGTTTCAGAAGCAAACGGCATAAATGAATTCGAATAAATATATGTTTTTTTTTTTTTTTTTTTTACATTGATATATAAATAAATGGGATTACTAAATATGAATACAATGTCAATTGTTCTACACATTAAAAGTAAGAAATCCTGGCCTTCTTTAAAATTATAAGTAATATTTTTTTGCAACAAAATTAATGTATTATTTTCGGATAACATGGTAATCAGCTGAAAGTAAGATTATCTTAGTTGTAAAAAGAAAATTTGTAATTAATTCGGTACCATAATGATAAGAGAAACAGTCCACTTTTTTATAATGAATCCTTTTTAAGATAGCGAAAGGAAATAACTTTCCTTATGTGCTTATCGGATAAGATAAGATTTAAAAATGCATTTTCTGTTTACAATTATCATACGTGAATGTATGATAATTATAAACAGAAAATGTATACAATTACTTACACATAATAAATAAAGATAAAATCACCATACTTCCTATTTGATCTTTGAAAAGGAATTAAATATATATGTTAACTGTGTGCATTTGGAAAAACTGGAAACTTTTTTTATCTCCTAATATGCACTATCCTTTCTTAAAAAAGTTATATGTGTTGCAAAAACTGCACTAGATAATGTTGTTGCTTTTTTTATCTTTCTCATCCTTTAAGTGTGGTAGCTTGAAATAATATTCTTTAGAAAATTCTATATTTTTATATTTTAATTCAATTGACACTAAATATAGAACAATATTCATTTATACGGTTTTTCAAAATCACACTTCTAAACGTGGTCTGCCAACTTTCTTAAATTTCCCTTATGACTATGAAAATACATATAACCCTTTTTGCTTACGTGGATTTTATGCAATTTAAATGCTAAGATTTAATAAACTCAATTTCCTTTTTCAAACATTACTATGCGGGGGTTACCCCCTGTTTACCAAACGGTGGGTCAACCCCTATTCATCAAATTATACAACTGTTCATACTCATTGCTCAAATTGTAATTCTATAATTTATGTGCATTATGTAATTCTATTCATACTTTTTCTTTTTTCTTGGCGCTCCTCTTCTTTAAAGCCACTATTGAAGGTGCATCGTTCAGCACTTCATTGATAAATGCCTCATAGTTTGATAATTCTCCAACTCTTTCAGCCTCCTGGAAGTATTTAGTTTCTTTGCTTGTTAATAAACTGTTGTTTGTAAAAAATGTAGCACCATACAGGAATCATCCGAATGAAATGAAATTTGCGGCAAATATCAATTATAGGATGTTATGCAAAGTAGTAAAGTTTCAGAGCAACCACGCTTGTGTGGTAATAGCAGCGCCTTCTAAACTGATGCTGAAGGCGTATAAATAGATGGCTGTAGTGGGACGTTGAAAATCGTGCGTGATTATTTGTTAGGGGTAAATGTTTAGTACACCGAAGGGCACGGGACAACTCGAAAACCTGAGAGTTGACGATGAAAGGTGACATCAACATTCGAAGATAGACACCTGTTCCGATAACAGTAAATGACCAACCAGCCTTCAGTCGGATCGCAGGATGTTGGTCTACTGATACAGGTATTTCAATGACGGCTTTGTAAATTCTTCAACGTCTCCCACATCGTAGACTGTGTGAAAGGATTCCTTTGTACGTGATTCCTCTCGCGGCAAACCATTGATGACTGCGTCTGCAATGGGCTCATGAGTACAGAACCTGGCAAGCTGATTGGCACCATGTTGTCTTTTCAGATTAATCCCGCTTCAGTTTGTGGGACCATGATGGCCGCTTTTGTTTTAGATGCTATCCCTGTAAACGCTGTCTTCCACAACGCTTAATTGTATACCATAGTGCGCCCACTATGAACATAAAGAGTTATAGTCTGGGGTGCTGTTTCATATCATAAATGATCTCAGCTGCTACGAAATCAGATTAATTTGAATGCACCAGGTTTATCCTTGAAGTGCTAGAGCCCGAACTCGTTTCCTTCCTTCAAGGCATACCTGGAGCTATCATTCAACAGGATAATGCACGCTCACATAATACAAGGAATGTTCGAGACTTCTTTTTAGTCTAACACATTCAACTTCTTCCTTGGCTTGCTTATTCGCCGGATATGTCACCTAATAAACAACTGTGGGATTTGGTGGTCTGCATCTGCCTCGGAATCCATTTCCTAAAGTTTCAAAAAATAAACTTTAGGGACACATAGAAACAAAATGGAATTTTCTTCCAAGCAGACGTTCAACATCTGTTTGAATACATGCCGCATCGTATAGCAGCACTCATTGCAGCGAGTGGTGGCTACATCAAGTACTAATTTCGGACACTTAATATTGTTTTTTTTTGTTTTGAAAATGTATTCATTTATTTGTAATAATACAAGTCGTGTACGTGTATTACATTTCTTTTCATTCGGATGACTCATTCATCGTATTGCACTTTTTACAAACATCAGTTATTCGTATGAGACAACGCATTCCAGTCCAGGTAAACGCTGAGATACTTTTCTGCGAGAGCTCACAATAATATTGTATTTCTACCGTATGTGTTACCATTATATAAAATGAAGCACATGGTTAACAGTTCAGAGCTTACGATGCATGCAAAATCGAGATTACGAACTTGGCCAGCTATCTTGAACGTTTGCACTGTCGTGATAGTACGCAATAAATTTGTAGCAGAATCACGAAAGATCTTTTATACAGAGAGAGATTACTGAAAACATTAGCAGAATTATTACCTCAAACCTATTTCTGAACAGGACTGATTAACCTATTCTAACTGAAATGTGATTAAATAGTTTTCTCTTTTCAATTCTTTTAAATTAAAGTTTTCTCTCAATAGCCTAACGCTCAATCTTTCCAGCTCATTTATTTATTCTAAAAGAAATCTCACAAACTGGTAAGCAAACATTATCTATCAAAAAGAAAAGCCTCTCCTTGAAATGTCTTAAAATATCTTCTTTGATTTGAAACAAACTGTTTCGACAATTTAGGCTTTATGATGCCAACTATCTAAGTTTCGAACAGACATAAACATTTTTGGAAAAAAAAACATATTTTCTTGTTTCGATATTATTTCAAGCGGAATAACGCTAGCTACTCTCTGCATTGAACACACCATTACCTTGGAATCAAAGATCCCTATCGAATACATTTACTTACGTATTTTTATTGGTGAAGGAGCCTTTCGATATTGATTTTTCGGATCTAGGACAAAAATATATCACAGAGCAATGGAGAAAGAAAAAGTGCTTAAAGAACTCGTGGTTGCTTAAAGAATCAGGGTGAGGCCAACTTTGATGTCTCTCGTATTATATTCCTTTTGAAGAGACAAGATGTCAGTAAGTTTTGATGTAAGGACTACAAAAGACCAGGGGTCGATCGGCAAGTTACGGTTCTTTGGATATGCGGTATGCAGAATTCTCCCTCTATGTACTATTAAAACAAATTAAGACTGATAAAAAAATGATTTTCTTCTTTCTCTTCTTCCTTTAAAAATTATATTTTGAAAAAATGTACCTGTATTTGTATGTACATGCAACTCTTTTTCAATTCCAACTGTTAGTTCACTTTCTCCCTATATATATATATATATATATATATGTATGTATACCTTATTGAAGTTTACAGTGATTAATAAAATACTTTCTATTTATCCATTCAAGTTCAAATACATTGTTTAAAACTTTTAGTGGATGGCACTTGATGTTAATGCGGTTTTTTCAAGCATGCATTAATTGAATTTATTTAATGGAAAATTAGTAGCAAACAAAAATAATAGTCCAATAAGATATATAAAAAGGAAAATCGTTTTTTTTGTCCTTGTAGCTCAATGGATAGCGCGTTGGACTTCTAATCCAAAGGTCGTGGATTCGAATTCAACTTGGGATGACCTACTTTCTGAGAATGTGATTTCGTTTTTACATTTCTATTTTATTATAATAATTAAGTTTAATTAATGAATAAATAGTAACAAACAAACAAAAGTAGTCCAACACCATATATAGAAGAAAAAATCACTTTCTATTTTGTCACTTAATATTGTGATTCTACCATATGTATATACATATTTATATTTATTGTAACTATGTATCTAAATTAAAAAATTTCTTTGTTGGCCTACGTATAAATTGACTTAATGTATGGTAATAAAGAAGTCAAGAGGATGGTGAATTTCAGCTATTAGCAGCTGATTTAAATTTTCTACAAGTATAAAACAACATTTTCTTACTCACGATCCTGACGTAAGGCATACATTAAAATTTCAACGTAATCTTAAGTTTTTTGTAGCAGGATATAGAAAATTAAGTTATATTTGGGAAACCAAAAGAAAACTGCCGCTACTAGATATAACAGACTTTATGACAACAACAAAAAAAACCAGCAAAAAGGTCATTAATAACTAAATTCTTCATTTGAATCAAATCCAACAGTTGTGTTAGACGTATCCGACACACACATCTACTGATGAAAGCATTTTTTATCCAGTTCGTAATAAACATGCATGCTTATTATCAAGTAGCGATGAATAGTTGTTATTTAGTAATTTTATTTATAACATCAATTTGAATTTTTATATATTGTGTATATTTATAGACTGAATTTTCACTGTCCACTAACTTTATTTTCTTTTCTTTATTTCTTATTCTTTTTTTTTTCTTTTTTTGTAAAGAAAATGAATTGTTTTTGTTTTTAATATCTAACGTGAATTTCATTATTACTTTTTTTGCACATCCTTTAAGGAAAATATTCTAGTTTCTTATCTTATACAATTTTTTAAGTGTGTAGAATGTATCCTTAAATTTAAAATATGTGGTATGTACTTTTTTACTTTATTTTTTACACGATTTTTTAAGGAAAATATCTAACGTGTAAAAAAAGATTTGGGTGTGCATTTAAACATTTGATTTGCTTAAGACAGTTACTTCTATATTAAATAGCTTTCCATTTACAAAGTTTTTTTAAAGTCAGTGAAAATATTAAAATTGGTTTCAGAACAGTAAAAAATCATGGGAATAAAAGACAAACTAAAAATATAACCAGGGAAGTTGCTTCTCGAAATGCTTTCCATTAACTTTTATTTATCTTTCTGTTGTAATGGGAAAAAACATTAAATAAAACAAGAAAAGAGTAAAAAGGTATCGGGGTAAATAAAAAAATATTCACCTGATGACAATTTTTATTCTTGCAATATATTCTTTAAGTTCGATGAAACAGACGAATAAAACTGCACGAAATGCAATCTTGCGGGTTCGATAGAGAAAACACTTAAAAAACTTTTGTGGGGTTTCTACGGTATAGAAAATCGACCACGCAACCCTTTCAAGGAATCCAATACTGATAAAACTTCTTTAAACTACTTTACAGGAAATAAAAATTTCATTTGTCCTATGTCCTAAGGATCTACAAGACTCGTGAACAGTATACAGTATAATATTGATAACAGCAAGATAATTTTGGGTGTACACGTTTATGCACTGATTACGCTACAATCATTCTTATAATTGATTTATCCAATTAGTTCTAATCTAACTAACCTAGGGAGGTTTGATCCTTTTGTAGATGAGTTATTCATGCCCACTTTGTCAAAAATTCGTCCTACAACACTGCTTCTCAAACTTTCAATATTGGAGACCTAATTTTCGAACAGAATTTTCATCGACCCCCCCCCCCCCCCTCCATAAAATGATAATTTATTGTTTGCAATTACAATGTGCTTTGACAGTTAAGCTACAAAACGACCTAAATTTTAAACCGTACCAATTATCAATATAAGTATTACATTTTGTATATGGTATGGTATTTTGTGTATGTATTTTTTTACGTAATTAATGTTTTACGTAACTTTTAAGTAACATGTGATAAGTATTATGTTACTTATTTTATAATTCAGAATTTTTTGAGTTTTGTTTCATTTCAGTAAATCAATAGTTTCTTAAATAATATTTTATTTGGACTTTTTGATATGCTCTCGCCCCTCGCCTAAGGGAAGTGCCGTACAGTTTGAGAAACGCTGTGTGTGTGTATGTTTCACAGCGAGAAACATTTCTAACCTATAAAATTTATTAGCGAAACTTTCCTTAAAGATAGTGATATTAATGAGTTGATTTGAGTTTAGATCGCCTTCGTGTCAAGACCACAATTTTTTGATGGAATTGTATTGATTGAGTGGAAAGGCAATTTAATTTTTCTTCGAATAACTCCTTCAAATATCTTGGAAGTGTAAATTTAATTCTTTGAATAGGCTATGCGAGCGTAATCATATCAGAAAATTCCTAGAATGTAGTAAAATAGTTATGTATGGAAGGTATTTCTTATATTCTTGTAAAAGATGGCCATGGTAGCTTTGTAGATGTAGTCACGAGCTCGTAACCGTCTTATCGTGAATACAAGCACAAGCACCATCAAAGATCTGCCGTGTAGAGGGGCTGATACACATTGAATCTGTCAAGGCTTAAAGTCCTCCCAATGCATTGTTGTGGTATTTTTAAAAAAGGAGTATCTCTGACCTCTGTCTCAGGTGTCTACCTCGTCATCTGATTGGAAATCTGGATTATGCAGTCCGTCTCCATAGCCCTCACTTTGTTTTTGGAGCGACACTAATAAACACTCAATCTCTATGCCAGCGTTTCTCAACCTTTTTTTTTTTTTACTATGCTCCCAAAAGACATTTAAAAATTCATATGCCTCTCCTATATATACATAAGTATATGTATAAGTAAACTTAAATGATAAGTGAAACTTAAAGGTTTTAGAAAATCACACTAGAAAATTATTAGCATTACAGCAAGTAAATTTTAAAAACTTGCAATGGGAAAACCGAAATACTGTTACTTAGTGTCATAGCTTCGATGCATCGTTGTCATCTTTTTCTATAACAATTTTAAGAAATATTAATATTGATGGTTTAATTAAATTCTCCCCTATGATGTGACTGTTTCCTGATTTTGTAATGAGCAACAAAATATGATAACTAGATTTAAGAAAAGGATTAACAGTTGCATTATGAGCAGTAGATGGAGATTTTTAATGTTATTCTTTTTGAAAAATTGTTTTTTAAAGTTTGAAAGTAAGTAATACAAACCTGTATTAATATGGGCATTATGTTTTGCTTTCAAATGCTCTTCAAGACAACCATGTTTCATTGATTTGTTGACCAAGCATTGTTTGCATAAAAGAAAAAAAAGGTAACCTTTCATCATACATGACAAATATTAAACCCAATTTTAAATATTCATCTGAATACTGATAAACTTTCTCTTTACTTGCACCTCTTCTTTCGCTATGGATTAAAAGAAAAAAATTAAGAAAATATGAATTGAAGGAAATGTAGATTAAAAATACATATTAAAATACTGAAATGAGAAAAAAAACATGGTTTTTAATATGACAAATGTTTCTGGAAAATAATGGTTCTAAAAATGGAATTAATACAAATTACCAGCTGAACTCTTACTTATCATTCATATATCACGAATATCTATTAAAATTATGTATTTTTTTTTAAAACAACAGTCCATTTATAGAAATTTTATAGGCGTTATTTTTGAATTAGCACCAACAATTAATAACGAATGATTCTTCAAAACACTGCAAAAATTTAGATCCTAGCCTTAATTATTTCATACCATTCGAAACAAATAGCGGATTGTGTTTGGAAAGAATATTTTATCGTCAAGCAGAGAGATATTTAACAATTTTATTAAAATTAGGCTCAAATTACGCAACAAATTACACAAGTTGTGTAATATATTTTTATAATGGACCCCATTATTAATAAATAAATCATTTATAATTCAAATTAGTCCTTTTTTTTCAATTTCTCAACCTTAAGAATCAAATTGTCCCCTTGTGGGGCCCTAGGCCCCAGTTTTAGAAGCACTGCTCTCTACACTTAGATGATTTCCTGAAATACGCGTATGTGGTGCCCTTAAGTCATTTGTTCGCATTCTATATATCTGCTACTGACATATATTCTCGCAGTTGACATCACTTTTTATTTATTGTCTAATATTTTTAGCATTTAGTTGAGTATAAATAAATTAGTTCTTTTTTTTTAAATTTTTGACTTTGTTGTTTAATATTTATTTAATTGAAAAAACACTTTTTTGTCATAATAATATTTTTTAATATTATAACACATCTCTTAAAGTCTATTTTTTGTATCTTCTAAATCATTACGCTATCTAATGAAAATAAAGTAGCTAATACATGTTTCATTTTTTGCGCATTGACAAGATTTGTGTTCTTGAAGGTTTACTTATTTAGTCGAACACAATTTACTTTGCAAATGGTTTTTGCATTTTATGGAATCCTTTTTTTGGGGAGAGTGTTTTTTTTAAGTGAGATTCTGAGAAACTTTCACACATTTTGATCATCATTTTAATTTCTCATGAAATATTTTCTATACGATGCATTTAAAATTCAAGAGCTGGAAGGAACTTCTTTAGAATTCCAGGAGGCGATGATTAACTTTTGTCAAAAGGGAATTTTTCAACACCAACTATCTTTCTGCGATCGATGCTGATTTACATGTTCGTGGTTCATTTTCTTTCTTCTGCGTGTGGATGGGTAGAATATGGATTTTTATCTTTTCTGTGATTCCACTATCTAGATTATTTTGTCGGTGCTAAAAGTATAACTCAAATTTGCATTCCTTTTAGAAAGAAGTGAGAAATTCAATATATTCGTCAGTGCTTAAAGATATTGTTTGTTTTCATGAGAATGGATGACATTTGTTGATGCATTGGTTTCCTAAACCTGAAGACAGGCACATAGGTTGTTTTATTTACTCTGAATGTGACATCTTCTGTAAAATTTAATTATTTATTTCTTTGAAATGTTCAAGTGCAAAACAAATATCTAATAAAATTGTTTTTCTAAAATGTAGGTCTCGGTATGGAAGTTTTGATATTCCATTGTGAAGAAATTTTTTTAAATATTTTTATTGATAGATTTTAATTATTGATGTTTGTATTTTGCTTACGTTAAAAATAAAGAGCAATTTAGAAGCAGCAATTTTCATCCTACTTTTTTTTTCTTTTTGTGGAATTAAAAATTTCACATATTGTAAGATTGGAAAAAATAAACAAATTACAGAAAGTCGTTCACAATTTATGGAAACGGTTTTTAATTAATTTTCTAATTTGCATTCTGAGATCAAACTTTGGCAACTTGAGAATAATCGTCTGCTAATGTTTTCTTTTGATTGGAATATAAAACAAAATACTTATTCTAAAAATGGCTCCTAAAATTGATGTATGGCTCGAAGGTAAATTAACTGCGCTTTCCGAGGAGAGATATTCGTATCAACAAATTATAAAGCGGTGTAAAAATCTAGGTTATTGCATTTCAATAAAATGTGCTTGTGATATATTAAATTTGAAATAAAAAGCATCTAGCTGAAAGTAAGAATGAAAAAGCATGACCACAAACCTTTATCTTAAGACTGTTCTAACGCAGGCATTTATCAAGAAAGGGAAGTCTCTGATCCTAAAAGAAAAACCACTGACTCAAAAATTAATTGTATCGAAAATAGGAATGTCTTCCGGTACTGTTTATAAAATCATTCATAAAGATTTAACGCTAAAAAATATGTTTAAATCTAAACTTCGTCTCTTTTTTTAAAAATATTGCCGAAAGAAAATCAAATTGTAGAAAATTACCGTAAAATCCGGAGTATAACGCGCACTTTTAACACAAAAAATAAGATCGAAATTTAGGGGTGCGCGTTATACACCGAGTATAAAAATGAGAGCTTTAAAAAAATGAGTATTAAAAAAAATTTATACTTATATGTCTAAGTACTGTTTATTTAAAAGAAATAACATACCTTATGAACTTTCATTGTTGGATAACATGAAAAGGCATTCTTTTTTTTACCATTTTAAGGCGAATAAACGTACACTGTTTCTTGTTACAATTAATCCATTCAGGCAATTTTCTAGGACCCAGTTCGCAACACTTTCTTCTAGAATAGGCCATTTCGTTACTCCTTTACGTAAAGCACATTTCTTCTTTGACATGTTAATTATTGTCATTTCATTTTTTCCCCACTCCCTTTTGAAGCTTTCGCCAATATCAAATATCCTTGCTGCGGCACGATTTCCATTTTCTTTTGCAAATTGAATGTCTTAGATCTTAAAACCGGCACTGTGTGTGTTTTGCTTCGTTTACTAGGACCCATCTTTACTGCTCGCTGTTTGAAGCGTAGTTAATATTATTCATAGTATTGAATATACTACAGACAGCGAGCGTAATTAGTCTCAGGCTTGTTCTAATTTATCTCAAAATTAATCGTCCGCCTCGTACATCACATGAAAAGGGAAAAAGGAATCAAAGTTTATAGAAAAGCGTGGGAAAAATCCAGCCATGGAGCTGATCCCCCCCCCTCCCTTCTTGATCTTAAGGGTTATATAATTCTAGAAGTATACTATTTTTTCAAAAGAGAGTCTGGAATGATTCATCCAATAAATAATGACTTCAAAACATAAGAAAATTGCACAAGTACATTTCAAATTGTTTCGTAAAAAAGGGGGTGCGCGTTATACGGCGAATATACCTAAAAATTAAGAAATACAGCTTGAAAGTATAGGTGCGCGTTATACGCCGGTGCGCGTTATACACCGGATTTTACGGTATATAAAAAATACCTAGTTGCTGAAAAATGGAAAATTATAGTAACATTTGATGTGAAAGGGGTATATTTTAAGTGACTGTGATACAAGATCAATTTCCTATTTTTCAACTGACAGGAATGATCTTACAAA
>BMAV01020864.1:89026-108341 GCA_019973955.1 Trichonephila inaurata madagascariensis | reverse complement strand
TTTTTTTTACACCAAATTTAAATGGTTCTCACGTACTTAAATTAAAACCAACGGAAGTAAAACTTTTACATTGAATTATCTGTATATTTATGTTCCTGTTAATGTAAAAAAAATTAATTTTAAATTACAAATAAATCTGCATGAGCAATAAATAATTATTTTTTTTTTATTTTCTAGACATGTTCATACCTTTAGGTACACTTTGCATAAAATCCACTGCATATATAACTATAAAATTTTATAGAATTTTTTTAAACATAACAATCTATAAAATGAATGAAATGAAATTTTAAGCTATACATTTATAAAAAATTTTAAGAATTTTAAATTTAGTGATTTAAATTTTTTAAAAATTGTATGTAGAAATTGTGCTATATCTAAAATTTGTGAATGTTCACTTGAAAAAAAACTCATTCACTTTGTTGAAAATGTGGGGGTCTTATAACATGGAAAATATCAGCACTACACTTAAAGTAGGTTTTGAGAAAAGTTTACCGGAATCATTAAAATATGCATTTTGAGAAAAATGCAAATAAAGCCATTTTTATCATTGATTTGTAAAATAATATTTAAATACAATATAAAGCTGTTCCATAATTAATTGGATTATTTTGCATCATTTCTCAGTTTTTAAATTGTTAGTTTAAAGTTCCGGATTATTTAGAAGTCTTTTTAATTATTCTTTCTCTATTTCATCAACACGTTTATCGACGCGATTCACACCTCTTCTTCCATTTAAAATACCAAAATGTTATGTCTAAAAACTTATGTGATTTTACTTCACTTTGAATATCATTGTTGCAGGATATAACAGAATTTCTTACACATATTTTTATTGTTATAAAAATACACAAAGAAAATGTCTTTGATGAATTTAAAAAGTTAATTTGATGTCTAATGTAAATGTAACTCTGTTTTTAAAAATTATAACAAAAGAATCTGTTTTTATACTCATTCATAAGAATATTTATTTTAAAGTAAAACTAACAATTATGAACATATAGAAATATTCATGAGGATTCAAATTTTAGCAATAAGCAGTTAGGAAAAACGAAATGTCTATTTTATAAGCTGTGTATTTAATTTAGAATAATCCTCAAGATCCAATTTGTACTGTATCGACTTTATTTATAGTTACACTGAGTTTATAGTTACATGTACACTGAGCAAAATATAAATGCAAACCTAGACATAATTAACATTTCAAAAAACAAAGTTTTATTTTAAAATTTTGTAACTAATTATTTATATTTTCCGTAATTTTTGCGCAAAAAAATGTAAAATTTTCAATAAATTTGAGCATATAATACAGAAAAATTGCATTTTTGGTATAGAAAATTAGTTTTTTATAATATGTATTACATAAAAAACGGATTTTGAAGAAAGTGTACCTGAATCATAGTTACATCGAATTTGTTTACAATTTTAAAATTCAATTTTCTAGCTTTCTATATACCGAATTCTCATAAGTAATGCCTCATTGGATGCAGCAAAGGCCCCTTTATTTTTTAAAAGCAAAATAAAAAAATGTAAAATTTGAAGCAGTTTCACGCGCGCGCGCGCGCGTCCCAGTTATCCTAAAACTTTTATGGAAATATATATTAATACTATCATTTATATATACTATAAGTGCTATATTTAGTAATGTTAATTTTGTACTATTATAGAGAGTATATATATTGTATTTAGTATTATTAATTGAGTACTGTTATAGAAGTGTACTATTTTTAGTACTCTTATTTTTTGATCTACAAATACTGTATACAAAACTTATTTTTATATTATTATTACAGTATATAGCAATTATTTTTGTACTATTATTACTGTATATAGCAGTTTTGTTTTACTATTATTACTATATATAGCACTATTACTTTATTCATGTTAGTACTGCATTTTTACTGTAAGTTCTTCCCTGTTTTGCATTTAATACTATTAATTTAGTAATATGTTGTTCTTGAATCTTAAACATTTGCTTGAATTTATGCAATATATTTCAGTGGGAAACGTTACTTACAAATCACAGCCTTTTTTAAAGAAATATAGTAAAAAAAATATTTTACTATTTAAAATTCAAATTGACATCAAGCTTTGTTTATTTTATGCTATTAATGGAACTATTGAGAAGAAAACATTTTCCTCTATTTGAAAATTTCTCAATAAAAAACGTTTAAATGAATTACAGATTTCAGAAAAATTATTTAAAACTAATTGTAGCCTTCATACACAATTAAATAAGAAAACAATCTTTATCTTAAAATTTGGACGAGTAAAAAAGCTGTAATCTAATATTACTCAATTTCACTTCATTTTCAGATGTATTTAAGCGATTCTGAAAAATTGCAGATTTTTTTTCCCATTGACTTACTTCATTTTACCCTATTATAGGCTATAAAATCTATCTTTTTCTTCGTTTTCGTACAAAGTTCATCATAATTGTTTTACTACAAGAAAATTGATACATCTGTCTAGTTTTCGGAAATAAATTATAGCTATATTGTAATTATTATTATACAGTTAAATTAATAACTATCATTATATATAGTTAAATTTATAAATATTATTATATAGTTAATAGTGAACTGTTATAAATATATTATTGTATAGTTAATTAATTATATAGTTAAATTATAACTATTATTATATTTTTAATTTTCTAGTCCAGAACAGCTCTAAAATCCATTTAGTAAATCACTAAGTTTTTATCACAATTTTTATAAATGACGTCATATTCCCTTACATCATACATCGAAGTAAAATATTTATAGCATCCAAATTGATGCAATCAACTACAATATTGTACATAAACGTCATTGTTATTACTTACAAGTTGTAGATGAGCCTCTTCAAAAATCCGCAACCCATCTTCTCAATTGACAAATGTAATATAAATCACAAATTAAAAATAAAATAAATCGCAGTTTGACAAAGATGCTTATTCCTCAGAAACAATAATTCAAATGGCCAAAGACAAAAATATTTTAAGTGTTGGGATAGTTATATTGTTGCATTAACAATGTCGCATTTTGACAAAAGGATTACCACTTCAATAATTAATTAATTATTGTACAATAATATAAAACATAAAAAAAAATACATTTTAAGAATCACTTAGTTCCAACAATGTCCTAATGCAAAAATATGTTACAATTTTTTAAAAAGCTCCCTGGGATTTCTTTTAATTATGTTTTTTTTTTCAATTTAAACCTTTTGTGCTACAAAATAATTTTACAATTTTAAGTACTAAATAGGACTAAAGAAGACTATTTAAGAATTTCTATTCGAATATATATGAATGAATATATGTATTAAATAATTTTAAACATTATTCAATGTTCTAAAAATTCGTAATTATTAAATTTGGCTTAAGAAATCCTCGGATCTAATCTTTATTAATTTAACTTTTGAAAAATTAACTATTATAAACATTTAGACAATTGAAATTAAACGCGAGAATTGGTTTTATAATTATTTTGTTTATTTCAATTTATAGTCGAGTTTTTATTATGATTTGAACTATTCGATATAATTTGAGTAATGTATCAATTTTTAAGTGTAACATCGATCGAAATTATATGTATATAAGAATCAGAATTATAAATTGGCTCCATTTTCTAAGCACTTTCTTTTTTATTTCTCACCCGATACTTTAAAGATGTAACACTTATAATTTTTATTTATTACTGAAACTTTTTTTCAAAACCTGAAAAGTAAACAAATTATTCATTGAAGCTTCATTACAGGTCCCCAGCCACAGTAATAATATATTAATTTTCTTTTAAATAAATAATATCAATATTACATATCATTCATATAAATTTAGGTTATCTTACCAAAAGGTATATTGTGAATGTTTTAATTTCATTATATACGTCTAATGCTGTTGTTTTAAATTTTTAAGAAACATTGAGATGAAGCACTATTATTTTTACCTTCAGATTTATCAATCAGTATTTTATTACAAATTTTACAGTTCTTTATGTGAATATAATCACTGTTTTTTTAAAGCAATTTCATATAATGACTAAGATAAAGTGCTCTAGTTTTTGTAAAAATTAAAATCTCTCTCTTATCCTGAAGGTCATTTCAAAAAGGAATATCAAAGTAATACATCCAAACTGAAAAATTGAGAATTTGTTCATTTACTATTTGTACAGAGCGGGCCCCGTTTATGAACTTTTTTGTCACTTTGTACCCATTTTTTTCCATTTTAGTAGTGATAATTTATTTTTCTTTTCTTAATTTCAGCCTGTTTTTCTTAAAATGTACTAAATAAATCCAAAAACCCCAAAAAAATCCTCATATTTCCGGATAAAAAAAAGGTTGTCGCAAGTATTCGGATACCTTAAGCTCTTGTAAAAAGAATTAGGTGTTCTTAATTAAGTATCCTTTATAAGTTATATAATTACAATTAAAATTTCAAATCTCTCTTGCTCTAATTAAAAAATAATTCATTATTAGAAAATATTTTTTAATGAGCTACAAAAGTATGTAATGTATTTTTGAGCAATCATTAATATACTGAAATACGCCTAACACGAAAACGCTTAAGACGAAATATTGATTAACACGAAATAATAAAATGGTCTCGACAAAAATACTGTATACTGTCATACATTTGTTTCTCTTAACACGAAACGAAAATTTCTTCACGCAAAATATTTCTTATCTGGGAATGAACAAAATACGAAAAACACCAGTCATGCAGGTGAAATTTAAGATTGGTGTGAAATGAAGGTGAGGTGGTTTCACATGTTACGCCGAAAGAAGGCTAACTTGGTTTTGAAATGTCCTCGGAATAGCCCATGACCGAGCCAATTTTGTTTATCTAAGCTACTTTCACTATCTATTCCTACAAAAGCCCCACGAAAACATGTCACTTCTGAAAAGTTGGCTTTGAAATTCAGTGACGATTACATCACAGTGTAAGTAAAAATCGGTAAGTTTAGTTTGTGCATTATTTTTGTATTTTAGAAAAGCAGTTATTTCGCTTAAAATGAAGCTGGAGTTTCTTATGACTGTTGATCAAAAACACAAGATGAAAATGTAAATCTGCAAAGATTTTGGTTCTTTCTAACTCTACTTTGTCAACAATAATTAAAAAAGGAGAGTAAATTATGCAAATGTTCGAACGGTTTTTATTAAATACATGCCCCTATATATATACATATCTATGTTTATAAAATGTACTATAATAAATTTAATTTCGGTGAACATATGGCTTTTTTTTAATATCCCTTAACACGAGATTCTTTTTACACGAAAATATATTTCAGCCCCTTCAGTTTCGTGTTAAACGACTTTCACTGTATTTTGGAAATGAAAGCTTAGCTATTTTATTTCTTTAAAAAGAAAAGCGATAGTTTCACAAAATATTACAGAAACTATTAGCTGAACAAATTAAATCCAAACAAATTACAACCTTGGAGAGAGAGAGAAAAAAATCTATAACACACTATTTTAAGTATCATGTATTACATAATTACTAAAATACTTAACTAATAAAATAATTATAATGACAAAATATTGTATAATAATTATAATATAATATAGCAATGTAATTATAAGGAAAAAGTAATAATATATAATTATAATTACTAACAAATTACATCTCAAAAATATTTCAGTAAATCTGTTAATGCTCCTACATCCAGTCGTTTCCTTTTACATCAAATCTTCTAGAAATATTTCTAGAACAAAATCTTCTGGAGAAATCCTTTTTAAAGATCATTCTTGAATTGAATATTTTATTCTGCTGCAATTTATCACTGTCAAATTCCTTGCGTTGAATGAAAACTGCACCTGTGCGATCATTCATCGCTTTCTCTTTCCGGACGCATACATTGTTGAGTTGGATAGAATACTTATATTGTGATAAATTATCCGAACTCTGAAGTTTTGTGACGTAAGCAACTCTGATGATGGTTCTATTGATATTATGTACAAAAGATTATAATATCGTTTCAATAAACTTATAAAATTTTCCATTAGGTCCAAAAAATCGGCATGGAATTATTTTTTTTTTTTAAATGCTTGTCATTTAGTTGCCGAATATGTATATGTTTTGTGCATATAATTCAGATAAGAACACAATTACATTGTAGAATCATTTTAAAATAAATTTAAATGAATATAGTTTCATCTTTTCATAGCCATATTTGTACGATTTAAATAAAAAAAATATGGGGTAAGAAATTGGACTTGAGCAAGATGTCGAGTTTTACAGTTTTCACTCGCTTTTGTTGTTTTTCTCTTTTGGGAATACAAAAAAAATTTTTTTTAAAAAAAATATATTGAACATAAAAACTTCTTTTGAGAAAAAGGTACATACAAACTGCTTCGTTCTAGCACCAATACTTAGCACCAAGTCATGAAATATGAGAATCTTAAGTTCCTTCTGTGGAAGCAGCAGCTGAACGGTCATAATTGCGAAAACGTAATCAGCATTGTTACTGTTAAACCATCAGTTTGAGTCTTGTTGCTTTAAAGGACTCGCCATACAGAATGGATGATGCACATTAAATTTGTCAAGGCTCAAAGACCTCACGTTTGAATTGTGGGACAGTTTAAGGGGTGTCTTCTACACTTGACCGCGATTTAAAATTGTCAACCGACGCAATGTTGCTTCATGGAGTAACGTTATAAATCAATCAGTTGTATTTGTAATCAACAATGAATTCTTTTTTTTTCTCACTTTTATAATTATATTTCTTGGTTGGTTGTGGGTATTTGTGTGGTTCTTAAACAGAATTACCCTTATAATTCCTGAATGTTAGTTACACATCTGTGTTGTTAATTTTTTTAACTCAGTGATACATATGGTGTTCCAAAGAATATTTTTCTCGTTTTCTTTGGCTGCGGTACATCAGTTATACCACAACCAACATTTTGCAGTGCAGTATATACATCACTGACGAGTATACTCGCATCTTGGAGAAGTTGAATGAATTTGTATATTGACGAGTATACTCGTCATGTGTAAAAAGTAGTGATCATCGGCTATTTAAATTGTAATTTTTGAGAAAACCAAAACATATTCTCAAATGTCAAGTAAACAAATAAATAAATAAAAAAAGTATGAAAAATTGAGGATTAACTCATGCGTCCCCGATACATTGGCTTTTAACAGAGTATTATATTAGTTTGTACACACACACACACAACGAATTTATTTAAGTGAGATAATGTTTTTTAGATGTTAGCCTAAAAAAGGCAAAAGGGGCCTATAAAGAGCAAAGGTCAGATGTAGTCAGCCATGGGACAAATGCGTAACGCCGAACAAGCGCTGAGCCCAGTGATAGTTGTTGGCCGAAGTTAGCTAGCTATCAAGTGGTGAAAATGCTAATTGTTTGATGTTACAACCACGTGCTGACGTTAGAGCAATGGCCCAATGCCGTGCTGCCTAAAGAACAAATATTTTATAGGGGGAGAGAAAGGTAAGAAGAGATTCTTTCTGGTAAGGGGACTGTAATCAACCATTCTCCAGAAATTCCTTAGTGTCAAGAAAGGTAGAATTATATTGTCGGTAAAGAAGGTAATAAAACAGTAGTTTGTGTATTTAGGACTCTCAATCTGGGAATTTTGATGGTCATTAAAATTCATAGATAACCATAAAACTTATGGTGGTAAATAACCATCAACCTCATGAACCCACGACCAAGCTAAATTTTTTTATAGCCCCATTCATAGACCCCCGTCAAATAAGTATTATTAATAAAATAGTTAATTTAATAAAGTAAACCCATCTTTTTTATTCAATATTTTAATGGAGACACGTACTCTGTACTTGACGAGTATACACGTCATCGCTTGATTTCCGTGATCCACATAGTGGCGAGCTTTCAAATGGGACCAGAGTTAACTGGTTGAAGATTGAGTCCCAACCAAGAGAAAGAAATGCATTTATTTATTTCTCTAATTCGTCTGTAAATTTAGGTGTATATTTAAAAGTGAATAATTATATTTAGATAAACTATAGAAACATAAACTGATGTGCAAAGAAAAAGTGATAAACAATGAAATAGACAGACGGACAGACCAAGAAGCGCAAACAAAAAGTATGACAGATCGGCAAAGAGAAATTCACACAGACGGGCAGATAAAAATACAAACATAAATATTTGCTGCAATAAATGTCTTGAAATGGTGTTTTAGTTGACATATAGCAATGCTTAGGCTATTTCGAAAAATTTATATTATTATTATACTTAGGGAATTCTCGCTTGCCAACTTGGGGCGTTCTACCTTAAAGACCCGGAAACATTTTTCAGACGTGAAGTGGATATTTTTATCGTGGAATGTGATTTATTTAAAGTTTTTCTTGTACTAATATTACTTAAATGTATTCAATTCTAGAGTATAATTATCCTATGGGGCCAGAGAATTAAGTTTTAATGTCTACATTTAACTTGTTGTAAGACCATTCAATGTATTTGAACAAAGAAATCTCAGTATTAAATACTATAGTTTTTTTAAGTTTAATGTTATGAAAGTTTTAAGTTTCATATATATAAAAATGTGTGTCTTTTATTCGCTCTGAAATTGATATTTATTAAAACAAAGCATGATTTCTTAAGAGGAATACAAAGCGGATTTCTTAAAACGGCTATGAAAATAATAGGCGTTTATTGGCCCGTGTGCTTCCATTTTCTTTTTCAGCACATTTTACTTACAAAATTATAAAAATTTCAATTTTAATATACAAAATGTTTTATAAAAAGGACGAGATAATACATAATTTGGCATTGTCTTGCGCTCAAGTAAATTATGCGTCCATTAATGTATTAAATCAGTTCTTGTATTCATCTTGTGCAATAATATACGTCAGTTTTCGGCAACAAATAATTCTTTCTCCTAATTGCTAAGAGGGGATGCCGACAAACGTGAGGAAATTCCATTCGTTTTTCTAATGGCTGGGAAAAAATTCCGCAAATGGGTGGTCAGAAATTTTGACCATTTTCCCATGCCTGTCCGAAAATTAAGACACACAGGTACAATGTGCTTTCGGGTTCTCACGGATCTGTGACGACAGCCCATCTGAGAAGATAGAACTCAGAAAATGCAACCCAGACAGACTCCCTCGACAAGCGGCCGACGTACAAGAGATCAAAGGGGATAGAACAGTGTTTCTCAAACTGTGGGACGCGCCCCCTAGGGGGACGTGATAACTCTACGAGGGGGGAGCGAGCATATTGAAAAATCGAAAACAAAGGATTATTTAAAAATAAGTATTCATTTACTGAAAGTAAACAAACAAATACATTCTGACACAATAGAAAATAAAATACTCATTTACGCTATAATACACTTATGAATGTATCAGTATTGCACAATCTACTTTATAATTTAATTTAACAGTACTAAATTGAGGACAACTTTAATAATTATTAGTGACCCCCATGGATTTGTCATATATTAAATTATATGCCAACATTAACACTTACCTTGATAATTTGTACGGTTTATAATTAATCACTTAAATGCCGATTTAAAATTGCGCGATTCGTTCCCCAATGCTACCGTTTAGCATGTAAGTAAGCGTATGTGGTGAATTGAGGGGGGAGGAGAAGAAAATGATTAAATAAGCAAATCCTCTGAAATAAGTAAACCCTTCGCAAACACTATAAAGGTTATTTTCTTGCTTTCCAAGGCCTTCTCAATAATTTTATGGATAGCAGTTCACAGAAAAGTTCATACTTCGGAAAGACGTATGTATACATCTTGGGAAAATTTACACACTGGCTGAGCGAAACGTTTATACACGTCAGGGGACTCAAGAGGTTAAAGTCCTACTGTCAGTTTAGCGTCAAAGTATAGTATTATAGAATTTAATGCATCGTTATTGTATGGAGGGGGGCGCGATGCAAATTATGATTGAATATAGGGTCGCAAACATTGAAAGTTTGAAAAGTACTGGGATAAGAGGTGAGTGACCGTAGAAACGACAGATTTATAAAGGGAAAGCGAGAGAGTACCAGGACAGACTTTAATTAAGAGAATCCGATAAGAGGCCTCTCGTTAGCGATAGACTTCAGAGTCAGTAATTCCTGAGAGTCCGCGAATTAAGTTGCACTTCGAACCGAGGAGGTTTCGAATCAGCAACCGCAAGGCGGAGATGGAGCCAGCGAGCTCACCCGAACTCGGTGTGGAATTACCGAGAGCGAACGGAGAACTGTGGACTGTGTGTTTGGCACATCATATGTAAGAGACTTTTCTCTAAAGGATCATTTTAGTTAATTAATTTTATGCGAGTAATATAAGACATTGCAGCGAAATAGACTTTTTATCTGCGGACCCATTTTACAATTAAATTGCAATGAAACAATTTTTGGTGATTTTTATACTGTGAAGTAAATAGTTTAACCCAGAGCTATTTAAAGTCATTACAATAGGCTTTCAAATGAAGAAAAAGTCCTAACAATTAAGAGGTAGGTTATTTTAGAGTATATCGCAATTTATTTTGAAACTCTCTATTAGTTACAGTAGATATTTTCTAACAGGAAGCAAATAACGCTCACGTATAGGTTTACAATAGCACAGATTAAAAAAACCCACATTTCTTAAGCGCAAAATTTGAAATCCGTAATTGCAATTTCGCACAAGGCATGCAAAATGCACAGTCGATGTCAAATGTCTGACTTCAATCTGCTTCGTCCTCATATAGCTAAAAAACATTTATTATAGCTTCTTCAGTTTTTTGGTACGATAATCATCTGGATCAGTGGTTCTTAAAATTTTCGATTGCCGTGACCCCTTTTTTCTGCCTAGCCTGACATCGCGGATCCCTAAGATTTTTGAGCCCCACTCTCTGACTGATTGGCTGGAGAAGCACATGATGTTATGATTTTGAATTCTCCCTTCCCTTTTAAAAATATTTTTTTTTTTATAAATATTTTTTATATAATATTTTTTTATATAATATTTTATAAATTTATATATTTTTTTTAAGTCGAAATATCAGATTTTAGCTTCTTAAAGATTTTTTAAAGAAAACAAAAGAATTGTAATACAATTCATCCTCCTCAAAAAATGTTCTGTATATTCCATGAACTTTTTTTTCCTGAATATATGTCTCAACACATCAACTATTACTACAATATACCCTTCCTGATTCCCCAACATAGTTAAAAGCTTAAGGGTCAATCTTGAACTTTTTGAATAATTACTTGAATACATTCTATTTTACACAAAATTTATGGTAAAAAATGTCGTTATCAGTTAAACAGTAATATACAGTGATCAATTTATTTCAACAGATATTTATTACTTTAACAAACGATTTTTAACAGTCTTAACTAATCCACCGAAATATAATTCAACTTTTTTATTTTGAAAATCACCCTGTGACGATGTTTCATACATCACGAAAAACAATAACCTAACCTTAAGGGCAAAAAAAAAAATTATTTCTACAAAGTTATTTGAAGTTTAAATTACAAAATCTATTTGAAATACTATGGACAAGAAGTTGGGAGATGCCTATCTCGCAAACTGAACTCTTAAGTTAACATTTAGGAAAATATTTTTTTAAAGTTTTACTTAGAGTTTAACTGTCTCTTCTTCAAGTGGAAAACTCTTATGCAAATTGATTCTAAGATATAAAAGTGAATAAGTGTATAGAAAAATATAAAAATGAAAGAGAGACGATGCCATAGAAACAGACAAGTGTTGTTAGGAAGTCAGTGACTAGCAACACTGATTTTTTTTTCTTTGAGTATTAGTTTTATGAATTAATTATAGTAAGAATTAAATATAGTCCAACTGGGCCCCTGTCCTAGACCTTGCCATCGGTGGGTACCTCGTTTTGTTTTTGACTTAGTCTTAATAATATCATGAACCGCATAATTTTGATGATCAAATATTATTTCCGTACAAATTCTACAAAAAAAAAAAAAAAAAATCTGTGTCTAGGCCTAGGCCTGTTACCGTAAACAATTATTCAACTCACCAAGTCTATATGCGGCCATCGGTTGAGCCGATTTCGGCCTGGATTTTTGATATCGTGAGTCGTGTACATTTATTTGTTTCAAGTCATAGTTTGTACGAGTATTTGACAATACATACTTATATACTGTCTACTTCTAAAAAATCCCAAGTAAGACCTTCTTTTGCATAGCGACCGAGGGCCCTAAAATGTCTTAGGACGTCCCTGATTATAGTATTTATTTACCTAAGACTAGGTATTTATTTATTATGATAGTGCAGGTGTCGGCACACTGGCCCGCGAGGCACATGCGGCTCTTTGCATCGAAAGTTGCGGCTCTGCATTATTTTGCCTCTATGAACTATTAAAAAACAACTATGCCTACTAAAAATTGCTTTCCTTTTTCTTTTTCCTTTATAATGATTTAGTTGAAAAAAAAATTACCTATATTTACATGTGGATATAAATATTTCACTGTCTTAAAGTAGTTATTTAAGATTATTATTCAATATTATAAATTATTTTTTCAATTCCTACTATTAGCTTTCACTATTTATTTATCTTGGTGGAATTTTCAATCGTTAATAAAATATAATTTAAAGCGCTGAATTGAGCTGAAATTTTATATACATGATTATTTTGGATGACAACACAGTATTTTAATTATAATTAATAAAACTAATTATACAAAGAATTACAAATATAGCCAGGTTGGCATCATTTTTGGCGGCTTAGTGACCCTGTTGGCGTTTTGTGTCAAAACTTTAAAATATTTTTTTTCTCACGTTTTAAGGCATTTAGTGTTGAACTGAAATTTTACAGACACGATTGTCTTGGATGTGAAAATACGATACTTTAATGATAATTAATCCTCTAAGCGGTCTGAACTTAAAGTCTTGCCATTCTGGAGATACTTCAAAAATGCACCGCACATATTTTTTTTTGCTTTCAGGTGGGGTTCTCAAAAGCGGTTGAGCCGTATTTTTAAGAATGCGGCTCGGCCGCTTTTGGGAATCTTGCTTGAAGGCAGAAAAAGCATCTCTGGAATGGCGGAATTTTACGTGCAGACCGCTTGGAGGGTTAATAAAAATTAACCATCACTTAATGTTGTGATTCTATCATATGTATATACATAGTTATATTAATTGTAACTATTTAATAAAAAGTAGCTAAAATAATTTTTTTCTTTGTTTATCTAAGTAGGAATTGACTTAAAAATAGTTTTTATATCACTTGTTTATTAATAAAGCTTACTGAGAATCAGTGAAAATATTACAGATATTTCTAAGCCCGTAAAAGTCCAATTCATACGTAAAAATGCCTCCATCAGAAGACATATTTTACAATAATTTCCAGCAACATGTACTTAGTTGCGTAAATGAGTTTGAGAGCACTCACGATTTTGAACTAGAGATATACTTAAGCCCCCAGCAGAATTGACAAAAACACATTCTATATTTTATGACAAGCCGTAATGTTACTGAAAAGAGTACTGAAATGACTTTTGTGTGCAAAAACAACGATAATTAATTTTAATTATTAATGTAAATAAACATTTCGAGAAAAAAACACTTACGGTATTGTTGTTACGCAACTTCAATCACGAAGCTTGAAATTGAAACTCACAACTTTAAGAAATATTCACAGTGGTTGTTTTTGCATTGAGCCATGGAAATAAAGCATCCCTATTTCTTAGTTTTGGAAGAAATGTAAAATTTTACTTTAGATAAAACTATATTCAAATATAATAAAAAGTATTAAATGAAGCCCTAGAGTCAAAATCGTGACCTTTACAAGAGAATAATTTCCAGCGCAAACGTATGCATATAAATAATTTAGGACCTTTGAATCCTAAGCTCTCTTTTTTCAGGCTTTTTAATCGCCTGGTTTCACTTACAAATTGGCTCTTCTGTCTCTAACGTTTGCCGACCCCTGGGATGGTGAATACACTTGCGGAATGCTTCTGAATAACTCTTAAGAAAAGTTTGTAAAAGACCTTAATTGCAAACACGGGAGCTGCAATTGCAAGTGTCTGAAAACATTTTAGATCTGTATTTTTTTTTTATTTTACAGTAAAATTCGGCTTATAACTCGCCCTTTTAGCACAAAAAATAAGATCAAAATTTATGGGGGCGCGTTATACGCCGAGTATAAAAATTAGAGCCTTAAAAATAAAAAAAGGATAAGCACAAAAAAAAAAGAAATTCGAATTCTACATATATCGAAATACTGCTTATTTAAAAGAAATGACATTCCTTGTGAACTAAAGAAGCTGTAGTTCTAAAAGTATACTATTTTTTTTTTCTAAAGCTTGGAATATTACCTAAAATAAATGACGGGTTCACAGCGAATATTCCTAAAAATTAAAAATGCCAGCTTGAAAGTATACGAGTGCGTTATACGCCGGATTTTTCGGTATTTAAATATTAGTCGATGTTCCTCGTAACTCTTAAACAGAGACAGTAATTCAAATTCATTATTATTTACATGATTATATTTTTGTACGTATTTATTTCCTTATGTTTTGTGTCGTGGCAAATATTCCTATAGTAAGACTTTGAGGGAACCGTTACAAGTTGTATTCAATAATGAATAGCATCATCTATAGTGATATTACTACATTCAAAGGTTAGTAGAAGGATTAATTATCATCAGAAGAGTCAATATAGCTAACAGTTACCTAATTAAAAAATATTTGAATTTATTTCCTAAGAATGTTAGAAAATTATTTTACGAGCATCCACTGAAGCAATTATAACAATGACGTCATTACAATTACACAAAACAGGCGGTGCATTTCACAATTTCTCATAGAATTACTTAAACTTACTTTACCAATTCATTTGACTGATGGATAGAGCACCACTTCAACCAATCTCCCAGCAAAAGATGTTGATTGATTAAGTCCCTAAAGGACAATTTATCCCCTCTCACTCCTATGAAGGTGATGTGAATCGAACAGGGAATAGATGTCAGAATCTTGATTGATGAGTCTGATCTCGAACTCATCTCTTAGAGATCCTGTTTGATGAACTTCGTGAACGATGCCATGCAATAAACACAATGAGGAATAATAGTAAATTTCCTTACAAAATGATTTCTGGTATTCCTTGAGAAAATTGATATCGGAATTCCTTCCGACTACGAGTTACTTTTGTTCCAAAACTGGAATATCTGTTCATTTTTTGAGAAGTTTCTGTAGGACAAGCACGATACTTATAACTTGGTCTTTGAAAATTACATGATTGTTACTTGTTTTAACATCAATATATTTAATGAGACATCTGTTTACTTTCATTATGGCTCTACATCTTTTCAGAATGGGATGCATTAATTTCTTAAGAAGTTTTTTTCAAAACAGCATGTTTGAAAAGAATATTATTAATTAAGCATCTGACTTGTATTTGCTTGATGCTTTTTTCTTCCAAATATAACAACCTATTTTATGCCAAATGTGCTTTACCTGATTAAAATCCACAGACTGTCCTGGTCAGTTCATACTATTCACACTATTTTCTTCGAACCACTGGACTATATTTGCTGGATTATATGGGACATTATTGTCTCAAAAAATCCGTGACTGATCTCCGAAATGATATCTCACTTTTGGAAGCAATTTATTTTGTATTATTCTGCTTTGTTTTTCAGAATTCTCAATGGTTTTCTCTGTTCTTCTCTCATGGTGTGAAGTCTTTTATAAGTACACGATATCATAACTTCCACCGGATGCTTTATTGTGTGCTTCAGATACTGACGACTGAATTCTTCTTGAGTGTGTCGTCTTACATAGGTAATATTGTTGGTACCTGAAATGCAAAACTGACTTTCATCACAAAATATATTACACTTTCTAAGTTTTTAAGTCCATAATGAATGATCTTTGCTTGCGACGATCAGTGAGTAAGGGTCTTGAGAGCGATTGGAAGCCTCGCGTAATCTATTTTCATCAGTCTTCTCATAATTCGTGAGCACATATTCATATTCAATGTCAAAACATGTGGCGGATTAAGCTATTTATTTAAAGTGAAATCATGTGCAATACCTCGTGTTCACGTAAAGTTGTTTTTCTTGGATCGTGGAGATCGCTTCCTGTTCGTAATAGAATTTATGTTTCAGAATATTTTTCAACATCTTCACAATGGCAGAAAGACCACATGGTACTTTAGACAGCATAATAAAATTCTCTCTTCAAAAGTTTTGTTTTGTACCTTTCATTATAACCAAGAAACGAAAATTTACCTTCAACTCTAACATTATCCACCTACACATTTCAAATTTCACCACAGAATAGCTTTAAATGCACTAAGACATGCTACACATTCTGCTTTCAACTCTTTATCAATACGATCTGTAATTGTTTGGAATATTGGCGTATTTCATTGATTGAAAAAACAATCTCTACTTAAAACAAAATGACCTTATTCCTGTCTTATCATTGTTTCTCTAAAAAATCGATAAAACTATTTAATTTACATGAAATCTACAAACACATTTGAAATCCGCATGAAAAAAACCCACTAGAAATAATGAAACTAGTTAAGAAAATACGATAATTACAAAATAAAAAATTAAACTCAAAAATTTGACAAAAAAAAAGAGTGTGTCGAGGACTATTTGTCACCACTGTATGTACAGGAAAATTATTTTTTAAAGAAGCCTTTACCATAAAAGGAACATTTTCTTCTTCGAACATTCTTTTTTTGACGAAACATTTTATTTAAATGTATTTTTTCTTCTAATAATATCCTTGAAAAATTTTATATTCATATTCTAATTCAGTTGACATTAAATATCAAACAAATATTCATTTATACGCTTATTTTTTTTAAAAAAAATTAAGATCCAAACGCAGTCAGCCACCTTAAGGTATCCGACTACGTTCAGAACCGTGATTTTAAAAAGCACATAAATGGATAATTTTCATGATATTTAGTGTCTTTTAGATTAGAATACATGTATAAAAGTGTTTTAAAGATATTTTGACAAAAAAAATTATTTAAATACAATATTTCGGCAAAAAATTAACTCAGAATAACCTTTTTTCGAAATGTTCTCCTTTTGTGAAAAATGCGTCTATTATAATAATATTTTGCCTGTATATAGCTCTGACCTCTGTACAGAGGTTCAACTATGACTTTTGAAAAATTCGCATTATTTTCAGAGTTACAACCCATTGAAATATAATTACCGGCATTTTTTTCTTAAAATTTCTCCCCTCTGTTGTCGTAAAACATGGATAAACCCACTTCTAATATACATATTTCAAAAATTCTAGTTGAGCCTTTGTACAGAGGTCTGAGCTATATACAGGCACAATATTACTGTAATAGAAGCATTTTTCACAAAAGGAGAATATTTTGAAAATGGGTCATTCTGTGTTCATTTTTTGTCAAAATAGTGTACTTAAATAATTTTTTATTGTAATGCTATTCTTAAAACAATTTTATATATATATTCTAATCTAAGTGACACTAAATATCATAAATATTATTTATTTACATGCTATTGCAAAATCACGGTTCCGAAGGAAGTCGGATACCTTAAGTTCAGATGTATTACTTTAATAAGAGGATATTTATTTTATAGATGTTGTTTTTATATAAAGGTTATTTTTTTATTAAGGCATCAAAGTTAATCATTCTAAATCTAAACTGAAGAAGCGGAATAGAATATTCCATTTCTATTTCACGCATCATAGCAAAATATATCTTGAAATTCGACCGTGCTAAAGAACCAAAAGATCTCCCATTCGTCAACATCAAGAAAGTTTTAAACCACACTCCATCACGTCCTCAGAACTGCGTTGTGTCAAAACAGCGAACTCTATCGTGTTACTCCCGACAACTGGAATTCTAAAAGAAATTCTTTTCTTGAACTATCTTCTTTCTTTTCAGAGGTGTTTTCTTTTTTTCTTTTAAAAAGAATCGCATCACTGTTACCAGACAAGCCTTCGAGAAGTAATTTTTCCATTATTATTCCCAGTCTTTAAGAACGATATTTCTGGATTATTTATATGTAAAAAATGTCTTTCTGCAAACGTGTTATCAGAAAAGTGTATCATTTGAATTCTGAAAAGGATTATCAGAATTTTATAATTTAAAAACTTTTTCTACTCCCCCCGCAACACTTATTATGCTAAGCTAAACTTAACTCAGTGGCGCAACAGCCATGAGGCCCTAGGCCTACTGTGCCCATCTCGGTATACGTGACCTTGGGCACTGAAGTGCATAAGCAGATAACACGACCAGGAGGTCCGTCTGACGTCAATACATTTTAGGTTATGAGATGGTAATATTAAATCTTTCTTAAAAATATTTTTGTACAAAATATTTTTGAACAAATTCTTTGCGCAGAGAATTGAACACATGCTATGATAAAATAAACCCCTTTGGTGTGGTGGGGTGTGGTAGTTAGGAGAGAAGGGTGCCAGCTCAGGTGTCGTCCACGTTACTTGACTATGGTTCAAAATTATGTGGTCCTTCGCCAAAAGTCCTCGTGTAGCTGAACAGTGTGACGTTAATTTTCACTCACTCATTCATGATAAAAAAATATGATGAATAGCAATATTTTAATAAATAAAACACTTCGTTCTAAAAGGTCATTAGGTTTAAAATTCATTCTTCACTCATTCGGTTTTGTGAGAAGGCAGATCATGCAAGAATAATGTCCAATTAACGACGATATTAATGAAGCTTCAAATATTATCTAAACTTACTCACTTCAGCGGCGTCGAAAGAAACGAACAAATGTTGTGATTAACACTCTAAAACTGCATTTTTAACATCTTGTTACTTTCAATTCCATTCATTAATCTCTGTTGGTTTTTACGTTTCACACAACGTATTATTTCGATAATAAATTGCATTTAATCAATCATCTTGTCGCTAATTAGGTTCCTATCTGTTTTGTTTTCTTGACTCCGAAAAATTGGCCTCGAAATATGCTGAGAAGCACAATTAATACGTTCTCATGACTCCTCGCGTGGCAAACGATTTTTCACTTGATGTGCTTCGAACTTTCGAAAATTCGAAGGGAAATGATGGAAATAGAATGGGGAAAAAGATCACCGAAAAAATTCCTAACCCAACCTTAATTTATGGATTAGTTAAGTATTTATCTTGGCCCCGTCATGGGAGCATGTAATTGCTAATTAATTAATTGTATAGAAAAGGATGGGTGAATAAATTAGGTAAGTAGAAGAGACGGAATTTGAGAAGAATATTTTAATGAAGTCAATGTTGTTGATGATATATATTTAGAGAGAGAAATTTAATTATTCAGCAAGGCAGAAAAGAAAATATTACATGCAATATAGATTTTTTCACAATAATATTAATCTACTTACCATGGAGAAACAAATATGCTTACCAAAACACTTACCGTAAAACCCGG